>CM020808.1:275000-462500 GCA_009859135.1 Formica selysi | reverse complement strand
AAAAAAAAAATAATATAATAACAAATTTGCATTTTTAATTAATTTCTTTTTCAGCAATTAAAACAAATTTTTAGGTACTAATTTTTGTAATATATTTAAAATAACAGAATAAAAAAAAAACATTTAAAGAGGAATACGTAATTATTTAAAAAGCAATTAACATAAGTAGAGTCTTTTATAAATGCATATGAAAGATGGATATCTGTACTTTGTATGAAGGAAATATCGCGAATTCTAATGTTAAAACTGAGAAAGGAGTCTCTTTAGCTTTCTATGAAACAGGATAAATTTTTGTGTCATATAAAAATTAAAAATTAATTGTTAATTTATAATTTTAAATCAACTGCTTTCAATTAAAAATATAATGGAAATTGATTTCCCTTTTTTACATAAAAGCTATCGTTTTAAAAAAATGATGAGGTTCTAATAGCAGATATTATCACAAAAGATATTTGTGCATTATACTTGTTATTTTTATGTATGTGTGTGCGATCATGGCGCAGAGAATTGTGCGTCTGCTTCCTGTGCCGAAGGTTTCGGATTCAAATCTAGCCAGAAACATCGAACATATTTAATCATCACCTTTCGAAAAGCAATAGCAAACCACTAAGAGTATCTTGCCAAGAGAACCTTTTTAATCTAGCAGTTTGGAATCGGCGTTAAACTGTAGGTCCCATATGTTTGCGGAAAACTATAAAAAAGCGCACACCGTAGGTAGATATATATAGAGAGGTCACCACATCTCTGACAAGAGATTACAGACTGGGAAGAGGAAGTGTAGCAAAAATAAATATGACCAAAACAAGGAGAGTCATGCGTATGTAGAAACATTTCACAAGTGTGACTGATGGGAAGATTTATCGGGAATCCGTAGAGAGTGTGTTGAAAGAGTGCGAAATTGCCTCTTGAATTTCTCTCGGCGACGGAACATTAAAAGGCAAAGAGAGGCCGTTTGTTTCTCCAGAAAAACCATTTTTGTGGCGTGGCTGCTAATTGCGCTATTTTCTACCGCTCGAGGCTCATGGAGAGAGATTGCAAACCTAAAACTACTTCTCCTTCATTATTCTAGTTCGAGCATTGCTTCGTCCTGGAACGGCCTTTGAGTAGCCTTTGTGATGTTAATATTAGCCTCATATACGGATATCTTTTTTTTTCTCGTGTTTATGTCAGTTTCGTAAGATCAAGTCGTTCGTTAGGTGATATCCATTACACCTGCACAAATTTCATATGATCTATGGAAAGTTAGCTTTCCTTTTCTTCTCCGTTTGTGCTCGTGAATGGCCAATTGAACGCGTTCCCTCATCCGTAAAGAATTTAGAAGAAAAGGCGGAGGCTGCTTCCTGAATAATGCAACGACGCTTCGTCACACGGCGAAAACGTGCAACTAATTTTCCTTTTGTCGATCGTCGGTGCAACTCTTCGAGTTGATCTTTATGCGGATTTTTTAAGAGTCTCATTGACTTTTATCTTTTACTTGAGATTTATATCAAGTTTCTAATGATGTTTTGATTGCCGTTTTTTCGTAATGTGCTTGGAAAATATACTGGATAATTGAAAAATGTCAAATTCAGAGCTGTATCGTTTATATAATTTCGTTTATCTAATCTAATCTCTTATATCGTAATCATAAAAATGTATAAATCTTATCTCTTGTATATGAGAAATCAAGAGATTATATAACTTCTGTGTAAAGATAAATTTAATTGTTGAGTTTTCAAGAGAGTTGATGGAATTTGGCGAGATGCTTATAATTTATTGGAAAAATAAGACAGCATTATTAGTGTGAAATAGTCCTTATCGCAGCTTCTTGATAGAAGCAGAGATAACTCTTTCTCACCCAGGATAATACAACTACGGTTTCAAGAAGCACATTGGATTCTATAAATGTTCATAGCTTACGGCAAGTGATTGTGACAAAAGTCAATTGCAAAACACCCGCTGTGTGAGTATCAAAAATTAAAATTTACATGCAAATTTTTCCATTCTTGATAGACATTCTGTGTAATCGGATATTGGCACGAGAGCAGAAGCAGAATAAAATATATAGCGAAAATGATCTAAAATTCATCATCAAGTTATAAGAAGGATAAATTATGATCGATAAAAGTGTTTATGAAATATTTGAGCATGTTAAATTAACATTTTAAAATCTGAAAAAAATCGTGTCAGAATCTTAATTTACTTTCCACGATTACATTTCTATTTTAAAATTTTAAACTTTTTTTAAAAGTAATGTATATTTTTTTAAATAAATGAGAAGAGATAAATAAATTAACAAATATAATGTATGTGCAGGTCTGTGGGTGTGTGTGTGTGTGTGTGTGTGTGTGTGTGTGTGTGTGTGTGTGCGTGCGCGTGTGCGTGTGTGTGTGTGCGCGCGCGCGCGCGCGCGCGTATGTGTGTGTGTGTGTGTATTAATAAATACTTATAATACAAAGGAATAAGAGGAAGAAAAAGGCAAATAGCGTGTGCAAATAAAGATATAAATAATCGAAAATGATATAAAGTGAGGAGAGAGAGAGAAAGAATATATTCATCGACTAGTTTGACGCCCTCCAGCTTAACGCTACTTATCATTCCGAGTCGCGCTTCCGGTGGAAATACGTGTCGGAAATTGCATCTTCCGCGTGTTATATCGCAGTCGCGAATATATCCAAGGGATTAGAAAAACGCTCATCACGTCATTTCGAATGTGTGCGGATATTGCAACAGACGTGCCTGGGAATCAAAATATTAAGCGACGATTATGCACGCTTATAAGCATAATATTCCCTCTCAAAAAAACCAAATATTAAATTTTTAAAATAAAATCTTAAAATCAGTATTAATTAAATAAAATTATTTTGTTATGCTGGATATATTATGTGCTATGAATGTTATGTTTTGACTAGCTTGATAACTCAAATACATAATTATAAACTAATTATGCATTAATTTATAATAATTGTTTTTGCTATTTATTATTATTTTTGCTTCCTCATAGAGGAAGCTTTGTTTTCGTGACAAAATTTTTTTTCGAGTTTTCTATGCCAATGTGTTTAGAATGTTCCAAAACGTCGAAAAATCATATTCCTAAAAAATGTCTGTATGTATGTGTGTGTGTGTGTGTGTGTGTGTGTGTGTGTGTGCGTGCGTGCGTGCGTGCGTGCGTGCGTGCGTGCGTGCGTGCGTGCGTGCGTGCGTGCGTGCGTGCGTGCGTGCGTGCATGCGTGCATGCATGCGTGTGTGGGTGCGTGCATATTCGTGTGCGTGCGCGCGTGCGTGCATGTACGCGATATTTTGTACAACCTCTAACTTCCGCAATTTTTGAGATACCGGGTTAATTTTTTTTTACATGGATAGAGTATCATTCAAAGATGGTTGGTATTGAATTTGGTGAGAATCGATGAAAAGGTTCATTTTTTATAAAATTTTGAATTTTTTGAGAAATGTCTGTACACGCTGTAACTTTCCGAAAATTTGAGATATCGGATTAAATTTTTTTACATGAATAGAATATTATTAAAGGATGATTGGTAATGAATTTGGTGAGTACCGGTGAAAGGGTTCATTTTTTATAAAATTTTGAATTTTTTGAAAAATGTCTTTACACGCTGTAACTTTCAGAAAATTTGAAATATCCGATTAAATTTTTTTACATGAATAGAGTATTATTAAAGGATGTTTGATGTTGAATTTAGTGAGGATCGGTGAAAGAAATTATTTTAATTTTTATTTTGCTCACAAAGCTTCCTCTATGAGGAAGCAAAAATTGAAAAATCCGCAAGCTTAAAGCAGCTTAAGCATTGTAAGATAAAATGATGAGGAAGCAATGTGCAAGTTTTTAATTTGCACAACTCTACTTGTTAATTATATATGAGATGGTATATGCAAACTTTTTTTTAAAGAATAAAAAAGAGTGAGTAGAATGTGAGAGAAGACAACTGTATGCACATTTTTATGTCAGCTGAAATAATATTACGCGATGTCCTTTGCCATTTGTAGACAAATCAGTTAGATTTACATTGACACGCATATTATTTCTTATTATTAACATATTAATAACAAGAAAGGCTCTCTATTACACATCTGTCCACATATTTCTAGCTATTAAAAAAATGCGTTTTATCTATTTTTTAAAAGTTATAATTGTTTATTCTGTTGTGATTTCTTTTCATTCTTTTATGACCAATATTTAAACTGTAAAGTACGAAAGAAAGCATAAGGATACTACACATTCTTAATATCTATATAAATATATGTGAGCAAATATGTGTGTCATTGTACTTGCTGCGCGAATTATTACTAAAGTTATTAGTGTGTGTTAAAAGATAAAAAAAGAGATAGGCTGGTATACACGGATGCTATCCCAAGAATGGAGAGACACTCGCCAAAATATCGGATAACATATCGTATATCGTACGCGAAACGTAGCGTACACATCGGGTAAAGGATGTAGATGTATAGCTCGAGTCGACGCGATATTCCGCTCTTAACGTTTCCTCGGACCTTTCTTTCACCTTTTGTCCCCTTCCCCGTCCCTCTTACCGTGTACCACACTTCCCGCCCATCGCTTTCACGAGGAGTACATCGAAGTCACGAATGTACGTGCATTCGTATTCCAGCTGTTCAGCCGTTGAATTTACGGTCTCTCTGTCCACTTCTCATTTCCTGGAACCACGAGAGATTTGCAAGCAAATCAGACGTATATTCGCGGATGACCAAAATATTTTTCCTCCTGCACGTTTTCGAGATTATCCAATGAATGTAAGGGGTTGAAAAGAAGAAGGAAGGAAAGGGGAGGAATTTGGTAATATCGGCGAGTATCCCGATCGGTAGAATTATGCGAGTAAGACAATGGGGGGATAATAGACATCCAAATAAATAAAAATGCAAGTTTGGAGGTCATTCCATTTCTTCGTATTAATACTTCAAATGTCACTTGCAAGGAAAAATGGCCAACTCGGCAATTTGGAAAAGTCATGAACTTTTGGAAATAAATAGAGAGTGATATGCTATCATATCTTCTTTTGTTTGCAAATAATATGATAAGAACAAAAAATAGCTCAGTTGTTTGAGATTAACATTATGTTTTTATTATATGTTTATCGTGTCGGAGTGAGAACTCGAACAGCGAGAAAAAATATAGCATATACTTATTAAGACAATTTTTATACATATATTTTCAAATTTTTATTATTAAATTTTTTTCTTATTTTTTTTCTTATTAAAAGTTTTCAAATTATATTATTAAAAATTTCGTTAATGTTAATTAAATATTATGGTCATAGAATTATTTCTAAAGAAGAAAGAAAGTGAGAAAGAATTTGAATATATAATTTCAATTTATAATACACGCAACATGTATGTTTCAGAAACATAAGCTTGAAATCAGATAAGCTATTATAATACAAGCTCATATAATCGAACAGTCGTCGAATTTTATCATAGAAAAGCCAAGATATAATCAGGTCAAGTTTGTCTGACAGTTGTCTCGAGAGCGATGGATTTTAAAAATGATATGGTTTTCTCTAATTTTATTGGCGGAAATTCGCAGCTGCTCCTGAAAATGCTGTTGATCTGTGCATTACGTGACGTTCCGAAACGTTCATCAAGACAATTTTGTATGTCCCAAAACCGTCTTGCGAGGTCCTGCGGCCAAGGAAAAAATGTCCGAACCGGTCATTAGCGGCGCGGCTTCGCAGAAGTTTCCTTTTTGGATCCGCTCGGGATCATTAGGGGGATTTAGGCCAGGAAGAAGGAAGAAGGATTACGCATCGCGCGCGCACACAAAGGTCCCGAATTCGAGAACACTGCGCTCCATTCCATTTTGTGTAGCGGCACGTGAAAACAGCACAAAGAAGATTAACGACATTCCAATTAGACTTCCCCCGTGAGTTGGCTCGTTTGTGAGAACCAGTGATAAACTTGCGATCGATATCGATCGATTTGTTACGCAAGCTGTCGAGTTGCAATTCGACAGTTTGCGTTTACATTCTCGATTCGCGATCACTTTTTCGTCGAGGTCGCCAAGCCCTGAGTTGTGTTGTGCATCCTCGGGCATCCTCAAGACGAAAACATCGGGATGGTGGCGGCAGGTGCTTCCGAGCAGCAAGAGCAGCACGAGCTTGAAGAAGAGAGCGGGGAGTTAAGAAAGGGAGGGAGGGAAAGGGTAAGGAAGACGGAGGAGGAAAGAAAGATCAGACGAGCGGTGGAGGAGAGGATGGACGAAAAAATCCCGTCTCGGAGAGTCCTCGCGATGTGTGATCCTGTTTAACGATAATGGGGCTGCAAGTAGACGCGTGCCAGCTGGGTAACGCTCTTTCGGAATCTGATTTTTATGCCTCCCTTTTCCCCTTTTTCCCTTCTCACTCTTTATCATTCTTTCTTTCTTCCTTCGGTCGCGGGGCCGCGGGGCCGCAATCCGGTCGAGGGCAGATGGCTCGAGCCACCTTACATCGTCGTCCATCGTCGTCGTCGTCGCGGAGCCTCAGGGCCCTGATTCCTCATCGTGTAAAAAAGGATGGACGACAATCCACTTCGAGCCAGGACCAGAGCGATGCACGCGTTTTGTACGCGACACTCAACACAGGTACCTTCTTGCACGGATTCTCGTGATGTTACGAAGTGATTTCGCCGAAGCTCGGTGTAAACTCGGGGCACACTTGGCAAGTAAAATAATGTAATACCGTTACATGACTCGTATCAATAATGATTTTCGAAAGTAACTTTTTCGGCACGTGCATGCCGGCCGTTCCTAGTAAGAAATTCTTTTATCCATGCCGCGTGAATTATTTCGAGTACATTGGAAGCACACAATAAACAAACAAACTGTTATAATATTACCGGTAATTGCTGATGCACGAATGCCAAGTCATTTTATACATTTTATCGATGTCAATGCCAATTAAGATATTTCTAATAAATATACAAAAAAAATATTTGCGTTTTGTCTTTTTACGAGAAGATTTGTTTTATTCAATAAATCAATTTATATGATATTTTTAAATATGCAAAATATAATTTTATATTATTATGATTTTTTTATATCGAGGAAGATAAAATATCGCAAAATATTATATTAAAATATGATCATATTATATAAAATTATATATCGCGTGCAGTCGCGGGATTACATATCTTTTATCTTTAAATTGTACAGAGTGACATCTGTATGTATCAAAATTCGCGATATTAAAACCCGCAAATATTTATTAATCTCACTAAAGAAGATTACGATAAGTTCGTACACCAAAGTAGACATAATACTGTATTTACATGATTCTTCATATCTTTGTATCTCTTTTTTCTGGGATTCTGACTACGATCATAAATATTTACATCGTAAACAATGTACCTCTCTCGCACAGGAGCCATAATGTCAAAAGCACAAAAATATCATGTTGTTAATCTTATCAATGCATAGAAGCAAACCGGAGAAACTTAGGGAAGGAAATACAAGTTGATTCTCAATATCCGTCGATAAGAATAAACGATGGTTTCGCTGCGATGTGAGTTACAGAGTTTAGCGCAAATGGCATAACAGAGAATTTGCGAAATATAATAATAAACGGAAGAATTAAATGCTGTACGTCTATACATTAAATGTCATGCATTAATTTACACTTTCGATTCTCTTATATTCTCCTTATTAGTTTTTAATTCAAATTGAATTTAAAAACATAATTTGCTTGTAGATAGAATATTGCAAGTAGAATTTAAAATCTTTCAAATAGAGAATTTTATCTCGTATAATTCTCATTTTCTTGTTATGTATAAAGATGATTAAAGTTAAAATGGTATTTGGAATTAGTTCATTTTCGACAAAAATTGTATCTTGTCACCCCATTGAAAAATACTTTCCTCTTATGGCGCAAGTAATAATTGTTGCTTAGAACACATCCCTGAATATATTTCATAAAGGTCGGATATGCATTATGAGTGTCACGTAGTTATATAATGAGGAAAGACGAGGAGAATGTTAAAGAAGAACGATCTCCCCCAATACGAGGAAGTCGGACTGAATCGGTAGTGACACCCTTTTTTCTTTCGCCTATGATGACTCACAATTAAAAATCGTCTAGTCTGCGCTTTATTGTCGTCCTTATTCGTTATTAAAAAAGAGATTAGCAGAGATATTGTTCGAGTAAAGTTTAGAGTGAATATATCATATATATATATATATATATATATATATATATATATATATATATATATACAGGGTGTCCCAGATCATTGGGGACAATACTTGTGTGCAGATAGAGCAGACCAAACTGAGTCGAAAAGTCCTCTATCATATCTTTTTATAACGCTTAATAAAGGAGTTATTATTGAGTAAAATCTGACCAATCAGCGCCGATCTCTAGCCGGGCGCACGTCGGTGAGCCGCGCGCCTGGTAGTATGCGGCAGCACACACTTCACGGCGCACGGCTCACCGATGTGCGCCCGGCTAAAGGTTGGTGCTGATTAACCAGACTTTATTCAATAATAACTCCTTTATTAAGCGTTATGAAAAAATATGATAGAGGACTTTTCGACTCAGTTTGGTCCGCTCTATCTTCACACGAGTATTGTCCCCAATGATCTGGGACACCCTGTATATATGTATATAAAGTATATTTATATTAATTATTTTACCGAGATAAAAGATATAAAAAAAATATTGAAACTATTGCAGATATTCTATTATATGACATATTTTCGTAGATTGCGGTCTCAAGAATGTGGTGAAATTAATTCATACTTATTTGTATTACTTTTTGTAGATATAAAGAATATAATAATAATAGAAATTAATATGTATCATTTTATTGCATTTAATGTTTATCTTTTTTTCAATGAAAATCGTAGATATCGCATTAAAATAGTCAAGCATAAGATAAAAAGATAATACGTTGAGTATCGATTACTCGAATATATTTCTTTCCATATCCCAAAAATAAAAAATACTCGATGGATTGCATGCAGAGAAGTTGCTATGTCAGTTGTGGTCGATATGTTGACACACCTTAAAACGTGTCTGTTTTGAGTTTGTTTTTCCAGGAAAGAAGATAAATTGACTCTCCACTGATTGTGAGAGTATAATTTTTTAATTGCCCTTCATATACTGGGCTCTCACTCAAAGTGTTATTATATCGAACATTATACAACGCAGTGTGGATTCTCTCACCAGAATTTGCTTTATTGGAAATACCTTATCAACCGAAGTGTTTACTACGAGATTATTTACGCAAACTAAGCATGGGTTGTTAATTTTGCAATAGCGCCAATGTGACGAGCTGCCACGATCATTGACACGTTGCACTTATATCACACTTTCCTTTATATGAGTCACATAAGTAAACATTGATAAATATCAAGAAGAAGATATTTTTTAAATGCAAATTATTAAAAATAATCGTTTAAATAGTTTGGCTTAAATAACATATTATAAAATTTATTTTCTATTATGTATGATGACACAACATTTAAATATTTTATTGTTTGTATAATGAGAAAAATAATTATTTTATTTAAGGGGGGAAACCCAGTGTAACGGCTAAAAAAAAGACTATTTTTAAGGATTTTTTTTTCTGGTAAATAATTGCTTTTTTTTCAAATCACGTTATTAACATCACAAAGTACAATTTGAACTATCTTTTAATTTGAACTACCTTTTGTGAAATTTTCGTTAAAAAATATTAATATTTATAGCTACAATAGTCAATAGTGTAAGCCGCCTTAAAAAAAAAATGGACGCACACGTAGCGGGCCAACGGAAGCTCTGAAACAAAAAAAACAAATATTTTCTTAAAATATAAGACAATAGCTTTAGTTGCACGTATGAATTAAAAAAAAAAATAATTTGTTACAAAATGGCGGACTTTTGAAGAAAAAAGTTCCAAAATCGGTGAGGTATTGACTTCTCTGTTTTTTAACATTACAAAAAAAAACAAATTATTCAATCGAAAATTCCATACGTGCAACTGAAGCTATTGTCTTATATTTTAAGAAAATACTTGTTTTTTTTTTTGTTTCAGAGTTTTCCTTGCCCCGCTACGCGTGCGCCCGTTTTATTTTAAGACGGCTCATACTATTGGCTATTGTAGCTATAAATATTAATATTTTTTAACGAAAATTTTACAAAAGGTTGTTCAAATTATGTACTTTGTGATGTTAATAACGCGATTTGAAAAAAAAAATCATTTACCAGAAAAAAAATCCTTAAAAATAGCCTTTTTTTTAGCCATTACACTGGTTTTTCCCCCTAATTGATTACTTGAAATATCTAATGAAAAGTACGTTTTTGAAATATTTATTTCTGTTTAGTAAAATTATATATAGACAAAAGTATTTTAAATAGAATTTTAATTAATATACAAATAAATTATTATTTCTCTCTCACATTGACTATTTATAACAAAAATATTTAAAAGTCAACATTTTCATTTTTTTCAATTTCAAGTATTATTTTATCCACACTGTTCTTGATATTAAATGATTACAAGAGGAA
The DNA here is from genome assembly GCA_009859135.1 of Formica selysi. Lineage (NCBI taxonomy): Eukaryota > Metazoa > Arthropoda > Insecta > Hymenoptera > Formicidae > Formica > Formica selysi. The sequence goes on along the minus strand of CM020808.1, from coordinate 452,028 downwards.
CTTTCATTCTTTTTCTTTATTTTTGACGCAATAACAACTTAAATGATATGATGCATGGAAATGATAATATGGTGCGTGGAAAGTATCTAGATATTTTTCAATTTAGAATAATTTACACTTCAAATTTTACGTATTTATTTCTAAATACGAAATAATTTAAATTTCGTGCAGTATATATTTCTTTCAATTGCTGCATTAATGGATATGTCGATATATCTGGTGTACACAGAATTTGGTATCGTTCCATCTTACTTGAGCCCTCTCGCGCTTATTTGCCCACTCTCAATCCTGACCGATTTTTTCATGTTCTTTTAAAGAATGATACGCCAGTAAATCGTGATCGCACGTGTGCGCGTGTGCATGTGTACACGGCAGCCCGCAGGTAAAACGCGTAAAATCCAACGCGCACCTACACACCGACCTGACCTGCGTGTACACGCATGAGAGAAGCGGAGGATTGATCGCAGGAGAGGCAGGTGCTGAGAGAACGACAGCTGCGTGTGCGCGATCTTCCTTCACGAATGGGAACGGGGCGCGTTTTCAAATCTCTCTCTCTCGCTCTAATGGCCCGCGTTTGCAGCGGTGTATGTGCGCCTGCTGAAGAATAAAAAATTACCGGGGTTAAGGGCCAAGTTGATGGGAGCCAAGAGAGACGCGTCTTCTTTCCTACCACGAATATTTATGGATATGTCGAAGGACATTCCGCGGGAATATCGATATTTAAACCGATGACCACGAATGCTCGGCGTATAATTGATATCTGCGTCAATGGCCTCACTCGCGTGTGTAATTCTATGCACCGACGATGAGAAACGATGATTATTGACGAGCAGCTGTGGTTTCATCATCATGATGCCAGTTTGTAGAAGATGAGATGCATTTACTTCGAAATTATTTAAAGGATTGAATTGATGGACAGTGATTCTTTATCTTCGTTAATCCAATATTGATATGATAATTATATGACTAGCTCTAGACATATTTTGCTGATATAAATATGTTGAAAATAGAATGATTCACGAAATCGGGAGACAAATGTTTCAAACATTTTAAAGAATTAATTAGAAATGTATTATGTAAAAAATATATGTTGATTTTTTTTCTTGTGAATAAATATTAATTATACTCTTTCTTTAATCTGTTTTTCTTTTTCTTGTTATATTAAAAACTTTTATGAAATTTTTAACATTGTTCCTAAACTCAATGAAACTATTAATTTTATTAATTTCATTGTGTATTAGTTAAAATCAAGTTAGATTCATGTAAGATTAAATAATATAATTTTATTGTTGTCATTTAGTTTTATTTATAATTAAAAATGTATATGTCTATTATAATAAAAAGAATAAAACTTTTTGATATTATTTTTAAAAACAAACTCAATTTTTAAATTCGTTGAATTTATGCGCGCGAAAAATAGATAATCTTAGATAGCACATAAATCTAATATTCTTTTAAATACTTTGTGTGGCATTTTCTCAAGTATACTTAATTACTCCGATTAATCTTGCGATGTATGAAATATCTCGCCATATATTAAATATCTTTCGCAAAATGAAGTGCTCGTATAATCCTATTTAAACGAATATCTCACCAAACAGGATACTGCGTTGCCGGTATTCTCTTTATGCAAACAAAGACGCAACACCTGGCAGAAAACGGCGCGCATCCTACGGATGTTTTTGCAGAGTAGCGCCGCGCCGTTCGGCTGCCACTGACCAAGTTGCAAAAGTTTAAATTGCCGGCGTACACATTGTAATCTGGCCACTTGTTAATGCGTAGCGGCGTATCTTCCTCTCTTTCTCGCTTACTCTTCTCTCTGCTTCGTTTTGGTCTGCTTTATTTTTGCGGGCCGCCCTCGTGCCCGCGTGACGGTAAACGGAGTCTCGCGCATAATCTTTTTTTCGGCCAATAACAGTTGGTGAACACGCGAAAAACGTCGAGGAAACCGCACAAAGCCTTGATACAATCAACGCGCGATAGGCTTGGAGTAAATAAAAGAACGATGAAAGAGAAAGAGAAAAAAAAGGGTTAAAAAGGGGGGAAAAGAAAGCGGTGCCGACTTGAGCATTGCTGCGAGCAATTTTGACAAAATAAAACGGAGAGGGGATGGGGAAGAAAAACGCGGGGAGAAATAAAGAATTACTGAAATTACGGCGTTGCGCCAACGCCAACAGGAAGCAGTTATTGCTTCCCCTCTGGATAACGTACAGACCTCATTTCTTTTCCGCCAATTTACTCGCGAGAAGTTCCTGTATAATGCATAAGAATTGATTTACCGGCAACGTATATTAACGTTGATTGTAACCGTTATTGCGATGTTTAAGACGGCATTGAATATAACTTTTTAATGTTCTACAAGTTTTGATAAATGCTGAGTACACGATATTTCCAAAGATCTACAAATTTTGTCAAATTATTTGTAACGTTATATTGTTAATTATTTTTCCATGATTTTATCTTACCCAACCATTATTTTAGATTTCCGCTACTGTAAACTGCTTTCCCCCCGCGTGCGATTATATTTGTTTTATATAAATTATTCTAAAAGTTTTAGATGACATAATTATTTTATAAATATCTTCTCATTGAATCATAATTTTCAGTCATCTCAAGCATTGTCTTCCATGTAACTTATAGTTTTATTTTAATTTATCGTATGCTTTTTATGAAGACATATGTACGTATAATATCTACGAACAACTTAGAATATGCTCCGTTTTAGTTTGAAAACACAAAAACATGCTTCGAGTATAGTTCTCATCCAGCAAAGATTTTATGTGCCTCGGGATTTTCAGCAATTCCCCTTTCTTGCCTGACAGGAAAAGAGCACAAACTGCAGTACTAATCAATCATATTCGTTGGCACAGTTTTTGCTAGCGCCGTATGAAAAATGCTTCGAAAAGCGAGCAACAAGAGCGAGAAAGAGATAAAAAGCGATTCGATGCGGGGGACTGTTTCTCTCTCTATCACCCTCTTCGTTTGGCTTTCACCTGGATAATATGATCCCTGTGAATTCATCTCTCTGTTAGCGTTCTTTCGTCTTGGCTTCGCTTCATCTGCGACTTCATATCGGGCTTCATCTGGATCTGACCTGACGCGATGATGCTTCGCGGTTACCTCTTTTTTTCTTTCTTTCTGCGTCTCCCTACTTCTTCTCCGGAAAAGTCGAAGAGCAATCGAATTCAATCCTCTCGAAGTCGCCCAAGAATCAGCCAGCTGCACGCAACCGCGCAGGTGTATCTCTTGCTCGACAATCGTCAAGTCGATTTTATATACACGATGCGTTTCTCTACCGCGCATCCGGAATTCCTACAGAACAATTAGAAAGATTTCAGGACTATTCGCCATAAAAAGGGGAAAGGCAGGTTGACGGCGTGCATATTAACGCTTCAATTTCCATTCGCGATCTCCGAGGTTGATAACGCGTCGGATTCTTAGCCGATCCGTAGGCTTCCTATTAGTATGGCAATATACGGCTATCGTAATTATCTTGGCCTGTCTCATTGTCTCTTAGTATAATATATGTATACTATAATCCATCAGCTTTCTCTTTCTTTCTCTTAATAATTGTTTTATGAGTACGCTGATAAGATTCCTCAGAAATGAGGAAGTGACAATAAAATCTAAATTTGGTTGTAACATCATATTATAACTTTTTCACTTTAAATACAATAAAATTAATAATGTTTCAAATATGTTTATATTAAAATATGATACATGTTTAATTTATATTTAAAATTGATGTTTATATTAACAAAATTATTAAAAGATTAATTCTTAAACGAACATAATTTCAATAATCAGTTCCAAAAATGGATATATATATATACCTATATAAAAAATTATTGTAAGAAAATATTTCTTATTTTATTATTTATTAATTTAATTATAATTCCGATTAGAATTATATACAGGGTAGGCCATTTTAATGTATCCACTGAAATATCTTAAAATCTATAAGTTTAAGACAAAAATGTTTTAGACAAAAGTTGTATGATTCACAGAGGGACACATGATGAAAATATGGACTTGACCTTGAATGACCTTTTCAAGACCAAGTCAATGTAATCAATGTTTTCTTAAATGGAACCCCCCATTTTTATTGCATATTCTTGTAGCTTATCTCGAGAGCTTTTCAAAACACCATAATAAAGTATTTTTTCATTAAGTACTTTTTGAGTTATTTTATATTTTAATCTGACATATTTTGATATAAAAAATAAAATATCTCGTAAAATATTTAGTTTTCGATAATCTTACCGTAATACTTTTATGTATAGAATAATGAGACAAATCAATTAGTAAAAAAAAATAATTGTTTTTAAGAAAAAGTATGTGATTATTTACAATGTATTTTTTAAAACAATTATTTGTTTTTTTCTTTACACTAATTGATTTGTCTCATTATTCTGTACATAAAAGTATTACAATAAGATTATCGAAAACTAAATATTTTACGAGATATTTTATTTTTTCTCTCGAGATAAGCTACAAGAATTTGGAATAAAAATGGGGGGTTTCATTTAAGAAAACATCGATCACATTGACTTGGCCTTGGAAAGGTCATTCAAGGTCAAATCCATATTTTCATCATGTGTCTCCCTGTGAATCATACAACTTTTGTCTAAAACATTTTTGTCTTAAACCTATAGATTTTAAGATATTTCAGTGGATACATTAAAATGGCCTACTCTGTATTATATTTTTGATTGAGTCACATTCATCTGTCACATCTTCATTACTCGATTATTATCAAAATCGTTAAATTAAATTCTTGGGCGCATTGTATCATATCAAACTCGTTAACAAAATATGAAATACAAAATAAATAAAACTCACGCGCTGGACAACTGTTGATTCTTCCGATATTCGAGAGCAAATAAATTATTAATACAATAAATAAAATTTTGAACAAACCAAAAATTTACATTTTTACACACGCAAACACTTATTTAAACATTTAAAGTTCCAATAATTTTTTCACACAAACACTCAGATTTTCATAAATTTGTTTAAATGGATCAACTCAAATACCATCAAACATGAAATCACAAGATTGCAAAATTGGTACAAAAATTAATATAAATCAACTCGAAACTTTGCACATTATAATTGCATTGTATAACTTTGCACATTAATTGCATATTAACTGCACTATACAAATTTATTAACTGCTAATGTAGATCTTGTTCCAGAAAAATGGAGGCTACCGGCACATTGCATTCATTACCAGCACATAGGTCGCTATATTTTTCTCATTGTCAGTATAACCACATTTTTTAAATCAAATATTCGCCAAGATTGCTATAGGATTTTCACTAAACTTTACAACATTAAATATCAAATATCTAAAAAAGGCACCACAAATTGATTGTTCGAGCTATTTTGATTTTCAATAAACGCGAACATATTATAACCACCACGTGAATATTACTTTATCTTCAAATTAAAAGCAGCACAATCAGAATACTCATAATTTATTAAAAGATAAATGTGACAATTATTCGTTAATTGAATTACATTTCATTTGGCAACTAATTACATTAAAATTGTTATACGAGTTTGATTCATCTCGCCACGTACTATGCGTTTTCTTCTACGAAGCGACATTAGAGAAGTGCACATGACAAAGAATCGAGTCCCAAGAGTGCGAGATGCGAAATTTCCGATGGTGGTTCCATCTGTAAGAGATAAAAAGAAAGAGAGATAGAAAAACAGAATAAGATTAAAATATTTTTTCCTTATTTATATTATAATAGATAATAGATATCTCTTTAAATTATCTTAAATAAAAAGAAAAAACAATCTATGTGTTTCTTCCACAATTTAAAGTAAGCAAGTACAAGCCAATATCAATTAATATTTCGCTAACATGTCTATGCCATCTGTACAATAATTTTGAATGTGTGTATACGCTATTTCTTTTCTGAATTATTAGAATTAAATTTTGTTTCCATATATTATTTTTTTATTGGCCCATTATTTCTATCCGTCTGCATTCAAGAAGAATATTAAAATTTATTTACCAAACAACGTGTTGGTAACATAAACCGCACCTGATATCAAGATCAATAAATGATCGGAGTTCAAATAGAAAGGGATCCGAGCAGCTGTCTCTTCACAGTTCTTAAAAATAGGGTTCCCTAAACTGTATAGTACAATGAATAATTTCGATTTGAACGATAAGACAAATAGTCTTAGTTTAGTGGTAACTCTTTCAACCGCGTTAGTTTCTTTGTCAAACCTTAAAGAGAATTCAGATCTAAATAATTTAGCAAAGTTCTTATGACGGCACAGCTGTCGTATTGTGCTCATAAAACGTTATCACATTAGATCGAAAATTTAACTTGAAATTACGCAATAAAATTTACATAAACTTTGCAAAATTTTTTTTATCTCAAATGCGAAAAATAATTTATACAAAGTTCGTTCTTTAACGTAGTAAAAATAAACAATTTAAAAAGACGATACATTTTTATAAATAAAAATGTTAAAAGCACATATAATATTTTCGTTATATAAAAATATATAGCATAATATTCAAGACGTTCTAAATTGCAGTTATGTGGAAATACCTGTGTATAATAATTAATATCGCTATCTTAAACTTCAATTATCTTGGTGATGGCCTTGGTATTCTCTTTCTTCCAGATGGAAGCTGGTCCTTTACCAAGCTACTAAACCCGACCTTGACGCATCTCGTTTGCCTCGCTTAAAATTTTGTGTATTAGTTTCGTTCCTTTTCATATAAAATCGCCCACTCATTCCAGTCGACGTTGCATTATAGCAACTTTGTTGTGCGCAGCGCATTCCGAAATACCGTGTTTCGATGCACAATAAAGGAGCGCGCAGCCAAGCAAAAGAAAGAAGAATTAAAAGGCAACCGGGCGCTTGCGAACACTACTCACCGACTTTAATTTTGCGATGTTATCCGCATCGAAGGCGAATTGCAATTTACCAGCGACGATTTTGAGGGCACATGCAATATTAGGTCGCGTTTGAATGTTAAGAAATAAAAACATACAAATGTTCTCTTGCAACAATATTTCAAGACTTTTGGAAATAAGACGAAAAATTTATGACTTATATTTCATAATATAAGTTGGATTTAACATATTTTCCAATTGTTTGATATTGTCGTAAATATATATATAATACACATACTCTCTCTATTTTTCTCTATCTAAACATTAAACTTTCTGTAATAGTTATTTTCTCATATTTTATCAACAGACTGGAAAATTGAATATGTATATACATATATTTTTTTTTCTATAGTTTTCTCGTTATTATGACGTTCTAGTTTGTCACACACAATGTTGTATTGCGCGTTAAGCAACGAGTAGTATCTATCAATTTTCCTGAACGCAAAAGTAGTACTCTGTTATTTATTGCCATTTACCCGATCGTATGTTTCGCGCTGCGTAATCGGTCGGACCGATTGGCGATTTCAAGGGGCGAATTAAGAACGCTTCCATTACGGAACAAGGGCGTATGCAGCATCGTGTGCTCTTTCATCCCACATATTTTTATCCCGTACGGATATCGTAGTCATACGGAGAGAGAAAGCAATCAATCAAAAATTATATTTAATTGCGGTGACGATAGATAATTACGAATACTGTTATAGCCACCGTTTGCAACTTTCCGTTTCACGTAAGAAATTGTTTAGATAATGTAATTCAGGAATATATCGACATATTGGAAATTACGGTACTTCTACAATTTAACAACAATTTGAAAGCTGAGAACTGGAAAACGTTTATGACTAGTATGAACCGTTTTTATTATAACAATGAAAATGTACAAAATTAAATGTGATGTTATTTTATTTCAACCTGAGAAAAAATGATATATGGTCAGATATAAATTTTATATGATTATATAAAATTATATACATATGTTACTAGATCTTTTCATAACTAATTATGCATATTTACATCATTTTTTTTTCTCTGAAAGAGTCATATTTTCAAAAAGAATTATTTTATATTATTTCAATAGAAAAATGTGCGAATTTACCATCAATCCAGATCTCACTTAAATAAGAAGAGAACAAATTACAAGTATTAAACAAATTTACTCTTAAGTTTTTTATAGGATTTCTATCCACTCTCTTTCGTATATACAGGGTGTCTCAAAGCACCCTTGACAACGCTCGTGAGCAGGTAGAGCACAGTAAACTGAACAGAAAAGTCCTGTAACATTTTTTTCTATAACGTTTAATAAAGAAGTTATTATTAAGTAAAGTCTTGGCCAATCAGCGCCGACCTTAGCCGCGCGCCTGGTAGTGTGCGTGAGCGCTCCGTCACTACGGCGGCGCACACTACCAGGCGGGCGGCTCATCGACGTGCGTCAGGCTAAAAGTTGGCGCTGATTGGCCAGAATTTACTCAATAATAACTCCTTTATTAAGTATTATAGAAAAAAATGGTACAGGACTTTTCTGTTCAGTTTACTGTGCTCTACCTGCTCACGAGCGTTGTCAAGGGTGCTTTGGGACACACTGTATACATATAATAAAGATTAGAATATATCAGTTCTGATTCGTAAAATATTAACCAGTTGATCCAGGATTATTATATTGGCATGCCGAAATATTCCTTTAAATTATTTTTATAGCTTTGATATGTTTATCTCTTAAATTCATGTTAACTTTTTATGCGTTCAAAGTATAATTTGTTTCATTTACTTCGAGTACGAGAGCCTGAATATATTCTTTTTTAGTATACGTTAGCAAGCTTAAATTCGCTCAATTATTTCATACAAGTCGTGACAATTGATACAAATGGCGCAATAGAATTTTTCTCTCTTATGAAAAGAAGTGAATCTTTTATCTTTATACATTAAACATTGAAATGTTATTGACACAATCATATATGTGATTTGATTTACAAGGGAACCTCACGAACTCGAAAATTCTAATTTTGATGAAACTTTACAGACATGTAGGGGCGAAGGGGGGGGGGGTCAATAGATAAATTTAGAAATTTTCAGTTGCGACCCAAAAACAGTTCTGTAATTATGCATATTAGGGCCAACCTTACCGATTTCAATGACCTTGACATATTTTGTCAAGGACACGGTCCTGAGTAACTTTCAAAAAGTTTTCGTCTATCGCTCATTGTTTATTAAAAAGTTATTAACAAAATAAGTTTAACGAATGGAACGTAAGTGTCTGACACCGTGTACATTTAAGAAGGAATATATTTGGTGGAATATGTGTTCAATACATAGTAATCATAATATTGCTTTCAATACGCTGTATTTGTTTATATTCTTCGTAAGTAAATCTACTACAAATACGTATTAAAACGTAGTAAATCTCTTCTGCTTACGCATCAAATTAAAAGAAAAGAAGTATTTTATAATTTTACTTTATTATAAAGTAAAACCTATTTCTAATTTTAAATTAGAATTAAGTTTGGGTTAAGTTAGAATTGTTGTAGTTTGGAGTGGGGGTGCAAGGGGAAGGGGTGGAGCCCCACCTCGCCTACGCTTTCACTTTATACTACACACATATGCCATATATGTATATTATGTGTATGTGTATACTTAAGGGGATGCTATAGTGACGGGCGAGCTCCAACGGGTTAACGCCCTCATCTAAACGTAACTAAAAATGTCGATAATACCGACATTTTTAGTTGCACCATTACCGACATTATTATTTGATACATGCATATTAGAAAAAGCAATTTTTTGCATTGTGTTCAATATATTAAAATAAGACAACATAGCGTATTTTTACTGCTCTATCGTCTCGCACGTGTATCCAAGCATATCTAACAATAGCGTATCGATGATAGTAAAATATAGTCTTTAATATAAAATATGTTTTTATTGTATAATTTGAACACAATTTCAACATTGCTCACATTATGACATGTACTTTTCCTATAACATTTGATCATTTGTGTATGTGCATATTTGTATATATATTTATGTATGTATACATGTATATGCATGGTATATAAAAAAAATTTACTATACATATACATATGTGTGTATGATATACAGGGTGAGTCATTTTAATCAATACACGCAAATATCTCGTAAAGTAAGCAAGATGGAAAAAAATGTTTTATACAAAAGGTGTAGGGTTCAGAGGGGGATACATGATGAAAATATGGACTTGACCTTGAGTGACCTTTTCAAGGCCAAGTCAATGCGATCGATGTTTAATTAATGGATGCTTAAATGGAAACCCCCATTTTTTATTGCATATTCTTGTAGCTTATCTCGAAAGCTTTTCAAAACACTATAATAAAGTATTTTTTCATTAAGTACTTTTTGAGTTATTTTATATTTTAATCTGACATATTTTGATATAAAAAATAAAATACTTTGTAAAATATTTAGTTTTCGATAATCTTACCGTAATACTTTTATGTACAGAATTATGAGAAAAATCAATTAGTATAAAAAAATAATTATTTTTAAGAAAAAGTATGTAATTATTTACAATGTATTTTTTAAAACAATTATTTGTTTTTTTCTTTACACTAATTAATTTGTCTCATTATTCTGTACATAAAAGTATTACGGTAAGATTATCGAAAACTAAATATTTTACGAGATATTTTATTTTTTATATCAAAATATGTCAGTAAATATTATATCAAAATATGTCATTAAAATATAAAATAACTCAAAAAGTACTTAATGAAAAAATACTTTATTATAGTGTTTTGAAAAGCTCTCGAGATAAGCTACAAGAATATGCAATAAAAATGGGGGGTTCCATTTAAGAAAACATCGATCACATTGACTTGGCCTTGAAAAGGTCACTCAAGGTCAAGTCCATATTTTCATCATGTGTCCCCCTTTGAATCATAGAACTTTACTATGAATAACGCTATATACTTAGTGGGCGGTCATTACTGGTCACCCTGTATATATATATATATATATATATATATACCTCAAACAATCTCCTTCAATCTTGTTCCCTGTACTAAATCGAAGTTTTAGTAACGAAGTAACGTCACGCACGAATTAACCAATAACGAAGCGTTTTCAAGTCACGTGAAAATTTTAAATTTTGATCATCTTTCTTTATTTATTTTAAATTATTTATTGTTGGTGGAAAATCTTAAAAGTTTGGAAATAGTGTTTTTATAATTTATACTTTCAATTAAAAATAAAATTTATATAACATTTTTTTTCTAATATCCTATTGAACTTGAGTCTACTGCGTGATAGACTAAACATCTTCCATTGAGCAATTATATACATTACTTGCAAGCACAAACCGCATATGGTATGAAAAATTTTTTATAACAACCAGCACACGAATAAAAATCGTCTCTGGAATAAAATATTTCTTTTTAATAACCAGAGCGCAAATGCAAACCGCTTCTGGAATAAAATATTTTTTAAAACAACCAGCACACGAATAAAAATCGTCTCTGGGATAATATGTTGTCAGAGATTAGTGGGGAGACAGTAAATCGACACACGTGTTGATACGCCCAAGAAACCGTTTTTAATTACGATAAGGAAAGATAGCGAATATATACGACTGGTACGATCTCGCGGAGACACACGCCGGAAATTGTAGCAAAACAAAAGTTAGCCTCGAGCCGCGCGATATGACGTGTGTGTATCGAGGTGTAGAGCGCTACGAGTCGAGACTCGTAAGACTGGCGTCGAGATTCGAACAGCGCGCTAACACTTCTCCGCGAGTCTAGAATCGTTGCAGATTCTCCTCGATGATGGTGCCCATTCCTGCGGACGTTACACAACGTTCGTGCTTTGGGCGAGATAGACCCTCAGTAAATCAGCGATTTGTTGTTCTGACAGAATGTATTCCACGATGAGTTGACCGCTTTGGACTGCATCCCTGACGAAGTGGTGGCGTAAGTCGATGTGCTTGCTCCTCGAGTGAAACACGGGGTTCTCGGCCAACTTCAAGGCACTTCGGTTGTCGCAGAAGACAGTAATGTTAGCCGACGAGTTGAACCCGAGCTCTCGAAGAAATCGACGGAGGTAAATAGACTCTTTAGCGCATTCAGCTAAAGCCATATATTCCGCTTCGGTAGTGGATAACGCGACCGTGGGCTGTTTCCTCGCATCCCAGAACACAGGGTATCGTTGAACAGAAAAATGTATCCCGTGTATGATCGCCTGTCATCACAACAGCTCCCCCAGTCAGCGTCCACGAATCCCTTAATGGGTTCCGAGTTGCTCTAGTAGATTAGTCCGAGATCGATGGTGGCGCGCAGATATCGCAACACTCGCTTGGCCGCCTTCCAATGTTCAGTCCGAAACAGTTATTGAACTGGCCCAAGTAGCTCACCGCGAATGAAATGTCTGGTCGCGTGGTACTCGATAGGTGGGTGAGAGCTCCAATGAGCTCGCGATATGGCAGCTTCAGGTCATCCCCGCTCGGAGTCTCGTTTTTCTTGAGTTTCGCGCCGATGTCTATCGGGGTGGTTACCGATTTGCAATCCGACATACCGAATCGATCGAGAATTTCGCGCGTGTATCCTCGTTGGTGCATGGCTATTTTGCCGTTCTCCTGGCCGATTTCGATTCCCAGGCAGTAACGAGCTTTTCCGAGGTCTCTCATGGCGAATCGCTTCGCCAATTTCTTCCCCAGCTCGATGACGGATCTCTCGTTGCGTGCGGCAATCAGAAGATCGTCGACGTAGATCGTGATAAGCATCAGATCCTTCCCTGATCCGATGAGGTACAAACATGGATCTGATTTCGATGGTGAAGCGCCAAACTCCATCAAAGTAGCGCTTAATTTGCGATGCCAACTTCTGCCGGCCTAGCGTAAACCATATAGAGACTTCTTAAGCAGACAGACTTTGTTTCCTTTGCGGATCTCGTTAAGCATATCCATCGCCTTAGTTTTAATGATAATATCGCTCTCAGAGTCCACGATGTCCTGTAGGATGCTGTCAAACGATTTCGGTGTTTCCATGAACACCCTCTCTTCTAATTCGCCATTAAGGTACGCAGTATCCACGTCGAACTGACGAATCGTCATTCCATGTTCGGCAGCAATGGAAGCTACTAGACGAATGGTACTAATACAAGCGACCAGAGCGAACGTTTCGTGGAAATGAATACCTGGTTGTTGAATGAATCCTTGAGCAACTAGTCGAACCTTCCTTCTCTCGATATTTCCGTTCGAATCGAGTTTGTTTCGCAGTACGATGTGGCTGCCGACGATCTTGTGGTCCTGCGGGCGATCCACTAGAATCCAGGTATCGTTCCTGATTATTGCCCTGATCTCGTTCGCGATGGCGTCGCGCCGCTCGTTCGCGTCGCATCCAGCCATTGCCTGCCTCATGGGAACCTTTGAAAGAAAACACAGATCTCCCGCCCCACGAACCGCGGTAAGATTTGCAGCGGGCTGATATACCTTTTTGGGTCTTCCCCTCAAACCCGATCTGACAATCCTTGGACCCTCTCGTTGGATTATTTGGCATGATTTCGTCCGCGTGTTCATCATCGGCGACTGCCGATTCGCCTTCCTCCTCCGATTCGAGAGGTTCCTGGTCAGCAGCGTCCAAAAAAACATCGTCGGCCGAGCTGTGACTCTGCTCTTCGTCATTGCCGTCGACTTCGCGTGGGATCTCCTTGATCCCTTCGTCGTGAGGATCTGCGATGTTTGGTGTTTCAGGAGCGGATATCTCAATGTCAACGAGACGATGATGCTGCTCAGAGTGTCCCTCGATTGGTGAATCCGCTGGACCAACGTCGCTCGCGACGATCGCTTTGAATCCTCTTTCGTCAAGGAACTTTACATCACGACTAATGAGGACTCTTCTTTGAAGCAGCGACCAAATGCGATAGGCCTTCGATTCGTCCGAATAACCAAGGAAGACCCCCTCCTCTCCGCGAGATTCCAGCTTGTCTTTTCCAATTTTTCCGTCGCGGAAGATCACCTTGCAGCCGAAAACCCTGAGATGTGACACGTCCGGCACTTCACCGGTCCACGCCTCGAACAGAGTTCGACCCTTTCATTTCTTTGTCGGCATTCTGTTTTTCACGTAGTTGCTTGTGTTTACCGCCTCAGCCCAGAATGTAGCCGGAAGAGCCGAATTCAGCAGCAGGCATCTGGCCGCATCGAGAAGTGTTCGATTCTTCCTCTTCGCGGTGCCGTTTTGCTCCGAGGTGTGGGGAACGGTCAGCCTTCTCGTGATGCCTCGACGTTTAAGGTAATCATCGAAGTCCCGGTTTATGTACTCGCGGCCGTTGTCCGACTGTAACGACTTGACGGACTTTCCTCTTTGCCTTTCGACCAGTGCGATATAATTTGTTGTTGCCTTGAGTACCTCGGCATTAGACTTTAAAAATCGGACTTCGCACTATCCGGTGCAGTCGTCGATGAACTCGACGAAATACCTGGCGCCTCCGGTGGACTCCGTTCTCATCGGACCGCAGATGTCCGTGTGGATTAGCTCCAGAATGCCCGTGTTTCTGCTGGAGCTTTTCGGGAATGGACTCCTGGACATCTTCCCCTTGGCGCAGACATCGCAGCTCAGTTCCATTGTATCGTCGGTCTTTACTCCGCTCATGACTCCCTTGCGGACGGCGTCGCAAATGTCTCTCACATTCGTATGACCCATGCGGCGATGCAACAGTTCCAGCGTGACCGCCACCGATTTCGGCGCCGCCGAAGCCGCACTCGTAACTGGCCGGGATTCGCGGGCAAAGAACAGATCTCCGATTCTATCTGCGTGCATCTTAACTTCTCCTCTCGAATCCAATACCACGGCCGATCCTTTCCGGAAAATATCCTCGAAATCGCGATCAACGATTTTGCTCACTGACAGCAGATTAGTTCTCAGATCTGGAACATGCAACGTATTACTTAGGGAAATATTTATCTCACCACCTGGTACGTCAGCTGTGAAATGTGCCGTTCCTTTGCCCTCCGTTTTGGTTGAGGTGCTGTTTGCGAGATTCAGAGTGCCGCTCTGCGAGCTGTACAACTCGCGGAACGAGCTGACGTTCGGCTCGTGTCGTTGCACAGGTGAGCAGTTGCGCCACTGTCGAGACACTACCTCCGTCGCTGTCTTTCCGCTTCCGATGTAGATAGCGCCATTGCGTTGAAACAGACGTCGTTCGCGCACTTCGGCGTAGGATTCTGTTGTTTGCGCGGGCAATCTCTCTTTTTATGTCCTGTTTGCTTGCATCCGTAGCACCGAATTTCGTGACTTACTCTCGATCGGTCAGTAATTTTGAAATTGTCCGTGTGCGCCTCCGTATTCTTCTTTCGATATTTCCGACCGCTGTCTTTGTTAGCCAACATGGCGTTTGATGTCTCTCCGCCGTGTGCGATATTCCTACGCGCATCGTGCTCTTCCACTATTTTCACGCGGAGAGCCTCCGGCGTTGGCAAGTCGTCGCGGGATTCGATGGCTATTCGAAAACTCTCTAAATTTGCTGGCAGACTATATAAAAGCATTATTGTCAGCTGATCTTGGTTCATAATCACGTCCATGTCGTGGAGTTTGTCTACAGCGTCGAAAAAGTCGTCGAGATGCGCGCGCACGTCGTCTCCACCTGCCATCTTGAGCAGCGTTAATTTTTTCAGAAGTGTTGCCTTCCTGGCTGGCCCTTTCGATTCATATGTTTCCTGTAATTTTAGCCACATGCCACGAGACGTTTCACATTTCTTCACTTGCCGTAATTTGTTTGGGTTGATCGACAAAATGA
The DNA here is from genome assembly GCA_009859135.1 of Formica selysi. Classification (NCBI taxonomy): domain Eukaryota; kingdom Metazoa; phylum Arthropoda; class Insecta; order Hymenoptera; family Formicidae; genus Formica; species Formica selysi. The sequence continues at coordinate 436,345 of CM020808.1, read as the reverse complement.
TGTCCGACATCGCCTTTTGATCGTTTCTTATCCAACTCTGCACGTCGTCGTTGTTTCCTTCGGCCGGCTCGGGTTTCACGAGGATTCCACTCACGTAGTTCCAGAGATCATTCTTGACCAGCACGGCTCTCATCTGCAGTTTCCATGTGTCATAGTTGTCCTTACGAAGTAGTTCGATCCTCGCCGAATTCATCGCGTTCATGGTAAATTCACAGAACTCAATACACACCCACGACCGATGTCTAACCAAGAGGAAAAAGAAAAACTTTACGACACAACGAGATTTCAGTTTTGAGCTATCTTTGCTTCTCACACTCGCGAGTTTGGGCCCATAACCTGTCAGAGATTAGTGGGGAGACAGTAAATCGACACACGTATTGATACGCCCAAGAAACCGTTTTTAATTGCGATAAGGAAAGATAGCGAATATATACGACTGGTACGATCTCGCGGAGACACACGCCGGAAGTAGTAGCAAAACAAAAGCTAGCCTCGAGCCGCGCGATATGACGTGTATGTATCGAGGTGTAGGGCGCTACGAGCCGAGACTCGTAAGACTGGCGTCGAGATTCGAACAGCGCGCTACCAAATATTTTTTTTTAATGACCAGAGCGCACATGCAAACCGCTTCTGGAATAAAATATTTTTAAAGACAAACAGCATACGAATAAAAGTACCTCTAGGATAAAATATTATTTTTTTAATAACCAGAGTGCAAACCGCTTCTGGAATAAAATATTTAACAACCAGTATACGATTGGAGATCGCTTCTAGGATAAAAAATTTTTTCTAATAACCAGAGCACACATGCAAACCACTTCTGGAATAAAATACTTTAAAAAGCAACCAGCACACAAATTAGATCGCTTCTGGCTCTAACATATACAGGGTGAGTCATTTTAATCAACGCACGCAAATATCTCGTAAAGTAAGCAAGATGGAAAAAAATGTTTTATACAAAAGTTGTAGAGTTCAGAGGGGGACACATGATGAAAATATGGACTTGACCTTGAGTGACCTTTTCAAGGCCAAGTCAATGTGATCGATATTTTCTTAAATGGAATCCCCCATTTTTTATTGCATATTCTTATAGCTTATCTCGAAAGCTTTTCAAACACTATAATAAAGTATTTTTTCATTAAGTACTTTTTGAGTTATTTTATATTTTATTCTGACATATTTTGATATAGAAAATAAAATATCTCGTAAAATATTCAGTTTTTGATAATCTTACCGTAATACTTTTATGTACAGAATAATGAGACAAATCAATTAGTGTAAAGAAAAAAACTCGATCATTCGCTCACACACACACACACACACGCACGCACGCACGCACGCACGCGCGCACGCACGCACGCGGACATATTTTTCGGAAACGAAGTGAGATATCAAAAAATATTTCAAACAAAAGTTGCATGGTTTTGAGGGGGCCACATGATAAAAATATGGATTTGACCTTAAGTGGTCTTTTCAAGGTGAGGTCAATGTGGTCGATGTTTTCTTAAATGGAACCCCCCTTTTTTTATTACATATTCTTGTAGCTTATCTCGAAAACTTTTCAAAACACTATAATGAAATATTTTTTCATTAAGTACTTTTTGAGTTATTTTATATTTTATTCTGACATATTTTGATATAGAAAATAAAATATCTCGTAAAATATTCAGTTTTCGATAATCTTACTGTAATACTTTTATGTACAGAATAATGAGACAAATCAATTAGTGTAAAAAACAACAAATAATTGTTTTAAAAAATACATTGTAAATAATTACATACTTCTTCTTAAAAACAATTATTTTTTTTTATACTAATTGATCTGTCTCATTATTTTGTACATAAAAGTATTACGGTAAGATTATCAAAAACTAAATATTTTACGAGATATTTTATTTTTTGTATCGAAATATGTCAGATTAAGATATAAAATAACTCAAAAAGTACTTAATAAAAAAATACTATAATATAGTGTTTTAAAAAGTTCTCGAGATAAGCTACAAGAATATGTAATAAAAAATGGGGAGTTCCATTTAAGAAAACATCGACCACATTGACCTCACCTTGAAAAGACCACTTAAGGTCGAATCCATATTTTTATCATGTGGCCCTCTCGAAACCATGCAACTTTTGTCTGAAACATTTTTTGATATCTCACTTCGTTTCCGATAAATATGCCCGCGTCACTATAAATGCCGCACCCTGTATATATATAGGGTGGTCCATTTTAAAAGAGCCAATCAAATATCTCGAAAAATATGGAAGATACGGAAAAACGTTTCAGACAAAAGTTGTTTGGTTCGAAGGGGGACATAAGATGGTGCCACTGAAATGACCTTGGATAGTCATTTGAAGGTCACATGAAGGTCACTTTCAATTTCTTAAATGGAAACCCCCATTTTTTATTGCATATTCTTATAACTTATGTCGAGAGCTTTCCAAAACATTATAATAAAGTATTTTTTCATTAAGTACTTTTTGGGTTATTTTATATTTTAATCTGACATATTTTGATATAAAAAATAAAATATCTCGTAAAATATTTAGTTTTCGATAATCTTACCGTAATACTTTTATGTACAGAATAATGAGGCAAATCAATTAGTTTAAAGAAAAAAACAAATAATTGTTTAAAAAAATACATTGTAAATAATTACATACTTTTTCTTAAAAATAATTATTTTTTTTATACTAATTGATTTGTCTCATTATTCTGTACATAAAAGTATTACGGTAAGATTATCGAAAACTAAATATTTTACGAGATATTTTATTTTGTATATCAAAATATGTAAGATTAAAATATAAAATAACTCAAAAAGTAGTTAATGAAAAAATACTTTATTATAGTGTTTTGGAAAGCCCTCGACATAAGTTATAAGAATATACAATGAAAAATGGGGGTTTCCATTTAAGAAATTGAAAGTGACCTTCATGTGACCTTCAAATGACTATCCAAGGTCACATCAATGTCACCATCTTATGTCCCCCTTCGAACCAAACAACTTTTGTCTGAAACGTTTTTCCGTATCTTCCATATTTTTCGAGATATTTGACTGGCTCTTTTAAAATGGACCACCCTGTATATACACAATAAGGCTCATAATAAGAAATATTTACTATCAAAAAAATGTACATTTTATACATGTTACAATAATTATTTACTCTTTTTTTTCACATCAAATGCTGTCAAATTAAATGATTTATTGGGATCATTACCGAAAAAAAATTTATTATTTGATTAGTAAAAAGAACCTAAAGAATATTTACGAAACCTTTTTGATTTATTTCCGTACAGATTTGTTACAAATATATACATATATATATAGTATAAAAAAATAATTGTTTTTAAGAAAATTATTTACAATGTATTTTTTTAAACAATTATTTGTTTTTTTGGCACTAATTGATTTGTTTCATTATTCTGTACATAAAAGTATTACGGTAAGATTATCGAAAACTGAATATTTTACGAAATATTTTATTTTTTATATCAAAATATGTTAGATTAAAATATATAATAACTCAAAAAGTACTTAATGAAAAAATACTTTATTATAGTGTTTTGGAAAGCTCTCGAGGTAAGTTACAAGAATATGTAATGAGAAATAGGGGGTTCTATTTAAAAAAATGAAGAAGACCTTTAAATCTCCTAAGCGCCTCCACCTAAAAAAAATGTTCACTTCCACAAGATTTCCCCTTCGATACCATACAACTTTTATTTCAAACATTTTCTTCTATCTTCAAAACTGTGGGAGTTATTCGGGGGCCTGTCTTAGATGCCTCACCCTGTATATACATATACACGATATATACAGGGTGTGTCAAAAGTCTGGATACACTCAAATATCTTATAAACGTTGCATTTTAGAGAAAAATATTTCAGACAAAAGTTGTAAGGCTTAAAAAGACGCATTCAACGGTAATAGCTGTTTGACCTTGGATGGCGTTGCAAAGGTCAGATCAAGGTCAAATTGAATTTTTTAAATGGAATCCCTTATTTTTGGAGGTGGAGGTTGCTCGGTCGGATTTACATCTCGTGTGCGTGCGTGTGCGTGCGTGTGTGTGTGTGTGTGTGTGTGTTTGTGTTTAAATGCACGTGTGTAAATAATTGAGCGAGCTAGCGAGTGAGTTAATGAGTGAGGGAAGGAGGGAGAGAAGGAGTGAGTGAGTAAGTGAATGAATAAAGAAATGAGTAAGTGAGTGAGTGTGTGTGTGAGTGTATGAGTGAGCGAGTGAGTGAATGAATGAGTAAATAAGTTAGTAAGTGAGTAGTGAATGAGTAAGTGAGTGCGTTTACAATGTGTGTGTGTGAGTGTGTGAGTGAGCCAGCAAGTGAATTAATGAGTAAACAAGTTAGTAAGTGAGTAGTGAGTGAGCGAGTGACTGCATTTACAATGTGTGTGTGAGTGTGTGAGTGAGCCAGCGAGTGAATTAATGAGTAAACAAGTTAGTAAGTGAGTAGTGAGTGAGTAAGTGAGTGCGTTTACAATGTGTGTGTGAGTGTGTGAGTGAGCGAATGATCGAGCGAGCGAGCGAGTAAATGAATGCGTGAATGAGTTAGTGAGTGAGTAAGTGTGTGCGTTTACAATAAATGTTAACCCGTAGTAACCACACCAGTGCAAATTTGCACCACCTAAAATTTCTTGCTTCCGGATCTTTCTATCTGCGTTCTGTAACGGCCTACCCCCAGTACGACAAATATGTCATTACCCTAAGGTACTAACTTCACAGTGAACCGGCACCATTTTTTTTGAAACCGCTACAACAGTAGTACCAAAACTTTGAGGAGGTGCTTATTTGCACTAGTGTGGCAGCAGTGTGTGCAAAGTCGGTGCTCGACAAAATAATTAGTTTTGCTTTTTCGTATAATAAACGAGTGGAATTACATTGAATGTAAGTATTTAAACATATTTTGTTGTTTTTAACATAAAAATTTACAATTTTGTATAATTTTTTACATTTTTAATAAATTTCGGAGCAATAATATTTTTTTATAAAATCTTGATTATTTTTATTTTTCTATAAAAATAAATAATTGTTTACATTCAACAGTATTTTAGTCATTTTTTGAAAAAAATAAATACTTTTGTCTATTATAAACAAACCATTTACTGATTTTTTCACCTTTCAAATATACCATACTTTCAAACACCCCTAAAAAATCCTTAATATTCTATAATGTTTATAAAATATTTTTTTTTCCAAAATACAACATTTTAACTTTAATTTAAAAAAAAAAGCATTTATTTCTGTCAAATATAAAAAAATGGCGATTTTTTAGAAAAAAAACCGATTTTTTAAAAATTTGATTTTGATTTTGACGTTTTTTCACTATTACAAAATTATTTTTTGCATTCGAGACCATTACCATTGGATTCCTGGGGAATTTTTACCCCAAGAAACTCATATTATCAAACATTTTTGGATTATTTATGCGCGAGTTATGGAACTTTAAAAATGCAAAGTCCCAAATCGCACTAGTGTGGTTAGTACGTATACTGAATAGAAGTGTGGTTACTACGGGTTAAAACTGTTGACCTTGTACAGTTTGACAGTGAGCCAATCGATGATAAAAATTACTAATAACGTTTTCCAATATTTCGATGGTAATTAATGCCACTTCAGTAGTAATTCGGTGTCGCAGGTCATCCAAATTTCGAGGTTTAGTTCTGTAAACTCGGTCTTTTAAATAACCCCAGAAGAAAAAATCCAAAGGATTCATGTCGGGTGATCGGGGTGGCCACTCGATAGTTCCTCTCCTTCCTATCCATCTTTCAGCAAAAGTATCCTTTAAAAAATTTCGCACTTCCAATCCAAAATGTGGCGGAGCACCATCCTGCTGAAACCAAACTGTTTCAAAATTTAGATCGAAAATATTGCGAATAGCAGGAACAATATCGTCTCGGAGCATAGTCAAATACTTTTCAGCTGTTAGAGTTCTATCAATGAAGAATGGCCCTATTATGTGCGTTCCAATTATTCCCGCCCATACATTCAATTTTTGTGGATATTGCGATTTTGTTTCTTTCATCCAATGCGGATTAGAATCACTCCAATATCGACTGTTATGCCTGTTTACTGTACCGTGTAACAATGCACCCCCATTGTTACCCGGCAGTAAACCGCCGGAAGTCTGCCGCCCGGCGAACACCGGCCGGGCAGGGGCAGAGGCGCCGAGCGCCCATTTTTAAACGTTAAATACCGCCGTTGCGATAAACAACCGTACGGCCGTTATACGACCGCCGATATACGGAAAGCCGAATACCGCCGAGCGCTGCCGTGAACGCCCGAGCGACACCCGCCGAAACGCCGCGCCGTTTCGCCCAGAGGAGGTGACGTGTTACCGATAATTACCTGCCGAAAAACAATGTCATTATCCCCACCCGGGGGCGAACGACGCGGTTACCGTTAGACGCTCGGGTATATAACGGCAGCTTTTTTAGATCCCGGCACCAGAACCGCACCGAATCTGAATCCGCTCGAGCTGTATGCTCGAGACTTTCCTGATCCAATCCGAATCAATTCGCAAACACGACGGAACGTGAGGTTGACGAGTTCGCAGCCTCCGCCGAGTATTCTCGGCTTCCGAACCGCTTTACAATCCTTCGCAATCCGCGACCGCTTCTCTCGAGAGTTCTCGAGAAACGGTCTAATTTCCGACCGGCCCGATCATACGGACCGTGGGCTGGCGAGTTCGCCACCCCGTTGAGTTTCCTCAACTCCGTTTGTCAATCCGTACTCCGCGTACGAACAAGGAACAGCAAGTTCGCTGCCCGTTCGAGATTTCTCGATATCGCACGCATCCCATAACATCTGGGAATACGCGACATAAACAGTACCGCGGACCGTAGACGCATAAGAAAGAGTCTCGTCGATTTAAACCGACTCACACATTTTTGTGAACCACGCGCCGTCACAACAAACCGACCACGCGCCCCGCGCCGTCTACCTGGCGTGTTTATATCCGAGTTGCGTATACTACACCGCATCTCACTGTCAAAATCGCGCAATTCATAACAGCCGCGCCCCGTCAGTAACGCCTTACTATCCGCCGCGCACCCGCTCTGCGGGGCATTTCTGTATTATTATTCAGCGTAGACAGAAGCCAAATAAAGTAACATTCCTTTATATTTTACTTACATCGTGTGTCTCACTACTTTCTACGAGCCCTGATCACGACCGAGCGAATCCGCGAGCTCATAAAAAGTACACCCGTTACAACCGTCTAATACAAACGTGGCCTCGTCTGAAATAACAATTCTATTTATAAAATCAGGATTTTCATCAATTTTTTGCATCATAATGTCGCAAAATTCTACCCGACGATCAAAATCATCTGCAACTAATTCCTGAACAATATTAATTTTAAATGGGTGAAATTTTGCATTTTTGAGAACACGACGAATGGATGGTACGCTAGTGTCATGTACCTGCGCGGCTTTTCGGATAGAGATATGGGGGTCTTCTATGAATAATTGTAATATCTCTATCGAGGAGTCTTCATTCGTAACGGTCTTAGGTCTACCCGATCTTTGCCGATCCTTAATGCTTCCTGTATCCTGAAAACGCTGACACGTTTTCTGAACAGTGGCTGCAGAAATCTGTTGTCGACCAGCTCGAAACTCAATATTAAATAAATCTCGAACATCTCTGAAAGACCGTACGCGGTCTCCGTATCCCCGCATCATCAAAATAATTATTCGTTCTCTTCGGTAAGCGCCATTTCAATTAAATCAATGAATGACTGTAATATTTCTATCGAAGAATCTTCACTCATAGCAGTCTTACAATGTGTACTCGAGCTTGGTGGATCTTTAACGCTTGAAAATTTCAAGTGAAGACCGGTCGCGGTCTTTTTTTTTCAAGCGTTAAAGATCCACCAAGCTCGAGTACACATTGTAAGACTGCTACGAGTGAAGATTTCTATAGCCACTATTCAGAAAACGTGTCAGCGTTTTTAGGATATAGGAAGCGTTAAGGATCGGCAAAGATCGGGTAGGCCTAAGACCGCTACGAATGAAGACTCCTCGATAGAGATATTACAATCATTCATAGAAGACTCCCATATCTCTATCCAAAAAGCCGCGCAGGTACATGACACTAGCGTGTCATCCATTCGTCGTGTTCTCAAAAATGCAAAATTTCACCCATTTAAAATTAATCTTGTTCAGGAATTAGTTACAGATAATTTTGATCGTCGGGTAGAATTTTGCGACATTATGATGCAAAAAATTGATGAAAATCCTGATTTTATAAATAGAATTGTTTTTTCAGACGAGGCCACGTTTGTATTAGACGGTACAGTAAACAGGCATAACAGTCGATATTGGAGTGATTCTAATCCGCATTGGATGAGAGAAACAAAATCGCAATTTCCACAAAAACTGAATGTATGGGCGGGAATAATCGGAACGCATATAATAGGGCCATTCTTTATTGATGGAACTCTAACAGCTGAAAAGTATTTGACTATGCTCCGAGACGATATTGTTCCTGCTATTCGCAATATTTTCGATCTAAATTTTGAAACAGTTTGGTTTCAGCAGGATGGTGGTCCGCCACATTTTGGATTGGAAGTGCGAAATTTTTTAAACGATACTTTTGCTGAAAGATGGATAGGAAGGAGAGGAACTATCGAGTGGCCACCCCGATCACCCGACATGAATCCTTTGGATTTTTTCTTCTGGGGTTATTTAACCCGTAGTAACCACACTTCTATTCAGTATACGTACTAACCACACTAGTGCGATTTGGGATTTTGCATTTTTAAAGTTCCATAACTCGCGCATAAATAATCCAAAAATGTTTGATAATATGAGTTTCTTGGGGTAAAAATTTCCCAGGAATCCAATGGTAATGGTCTCGAATGCAAAAAATAATTTTGTAATAGTGAAAAAACGTCAAAATCAAAATCAAATTTTTAAAAAATCGGTTTTTTTTCTAAAAAATCGCCATTTTTTTATATTTGACAGAAATAAATGCTTTTTTTTTTAAATTAAAGTTAAAATGTTGTATTTTGGAAAAAAAAATATTTTATAAACATTATACAATATTAAGGATTTTTTAGGGGTGTTTGAAAGTATGGTATATTTGAAAGGTGAAAAAATCAGTAAATGGTTTGTTTATAATAGACAAAAGTATTTATTTTTTTCAAAAAATGACTAAAATACTGTTGAATGTAAACAATTATTTATTTTTATAGAAAAATAAAAATAATCAAGATTTTATAAAAAAATATTATTGCTCCGAAATTTATTAAAAATGTAAAAAATTATACAAAATTGTAAATTTTTATGTTAAAAACAACAAAATATGTTTAAATACTTACATTCAATGTAATTCCACTCGTTTATTATACGAAAAAGCAAAACTAATTATTTTGTCGAGCACCGACTTTGCACACACTGCTGCCACACTAGTGCAAATAAGCACCTCCTCAAAGTTTTGGTACTGCTGTTGTAGCGGTTTCAAAAAAAATGGTGCCGGTTCACTGTGAAGTTAGTACCTTAGGGTAATGACATATTTGTCGTACTGGGGGTAGGCCGTTACAGAACGCAGATAGAAAGATTCGGAAGCAAGAAATTTTAGGTGGTGCAAATTTGCACTGGTGTGGTTACTACGGGTTAAAAGACCGAGTTTACAAAACCAAACCTCGAAATTTGGATGACCTGCGACACCGAATTATTACTGAAGTGGCATTAATTACCATCGAAATATTGGAAAACGTTATTAGTAATTTTTATCATCGATTGGCTCACTGTCAAACTGTACAAGATCAACAGTTTGAACATTTATTGTAAACGCACTCACTTACTCACTCACTAACTCATTCACGCATTCATTTACTCGCTCGCTCGCTCGATCATTCGCTCACTCACACACTCACACACACATTGTAAACGCACTCACTTACTCACTCACTACTCACTTACTAACTTGTTTACTCATTAATTCACTCGCTGGCTCACTCACACACTCACACACACATTGTAAACGCACTCACTTACTCACTCACTACTCACTTACTAACTTGTTTACTCATTAATTCACTCGCAGGCTCACTCACACACTCACACACACATTGTAAACGCACTCACTTACTCACTCACTACTCACTTACTAACTTATTTACTCATTCATTCACTCACTCGCTCATTCATACACTCACACACACACTCACTCACTTACTCATTCTTTTATTCATTCACTTAGTCACTCACTCCTTCTCTCCCTCCTTCCCTCACTCATTAACTCACTCGCTAGCTCGCTCAATTATTTACACACGTGCATTTAAACACAAACACACACACACACGCACGCACGCACACGCACGCACACGAGATGTAAATCCGACCGAGCAACCTCCACGCGGTACATCTTGGATTACGCTAATGCCGGCGGTACTTAAACTATGAGGACTCATAACTCAGAAAGTTTCCATCGAAAAAGGATTTGTAATAAGTGTTTTGAAAACATCTCAACATCAGCTATAAAAATATGCAATAAAAAATAAGGGATTCCATTTAAAAAATTCAATTTGACCTTGATCTGACCTTTGCAACGCCATCCAATGTCAAACAGCTATTACCGTTGAATGCGTCTTTTTAAGCCTTACAACTTTTGTCTGAAATATTTTTCTCTAAAATGCAACGTTTACGAGATATTTAAGTGTATCCAGACTTTTGACACACCCTGTATACGATACGAAAAGTGTCTTCATTTTTTACTCTACATGTTTTAGGAATACTATATATATAAAATTATACACATGTATACATAAACATGTATACATAACCATTTTGTTTATCTATATACATAATATTTGACATATCAAACGATGTAGTCGATATACGGATAATATTTGATATATCAAACGATATAGTCGGTATACAGATTACAGATATTACCATCGGTATATTTATTATATCACAGTACTGTCAGCTATGAGCGCCGCTACTGCGATGCGGTAGAAACGAGAACTGTACTTTTGTCCGGAGACGACCAAGGAGACCAACACGTTTCTTACTCATAAATTTTCCGTTTCGGACTTTGCATCGTAATATCTCTGTTTATGTTATATGTAAAACGAAAATAAAGATGCTTTTCTTATATAAATCAAACTCAAGCTATCGATTAAGCCTAGTAAAAACTCGATCCATTCAGCGGTTATTGCAATCTAATAATCTCAAGTACTCTCAACTAATCGACTCGCGTGAAGATACACGGGATGCCTTGCTGTCGCTACGCGCGATCTTTGGCTTCGCGTGACTTGGCGCGAGACACTACCGTGTCTCTTGATATATTATAATATCGTCTGTAAACATGTTACATGCACTATACTTGAGTTCTTTCACTATATCATTCACATATATTATAAACAATAGTGGCCCAAGCACTGATCCTTGTGGCACACCGTGTTCAATCAATCTTTTGTCAGATACTTCTTGCATGTATTTGATTTTCTGATTCCTATTTGTTAAGTATGACTCAAAACATTTTAAAACTTGTCCTCCAATTCCATAGCTTCTTAATTTTTTTAATAAAAATTTTTTGCTTACCGTTTCGAACGCTCGTTTAAAATCAACAAACATCACTCCTATCATCTCACTTTTATCCAATCCCTTTTAATCCCTTATCGTTTCCCTCCATTCTATTAATGTTTTTTGTAGTGCTACTTCACACGATAGGCCTTTTCTAAATCCAGATTGTTCTTCCGCTAGTATACTATTTATATTTAGGAATTCTAGTAATTGCTCTTTTACGACTAGTTCCAACACTTTCTCATATATTGGTAATATATTAATTAATCTAATTCCTCTGCCTTTAGACTTCCTTTTACTTTCTGTATAGGTACTACCGTTGTTATCTTCCAATTTTCAGGAAAAATTCCCTCCTCTAATGATTTATTTATAAGGGTTATAATAAGATTACTTTCTGCCTTCCAAGTTTGCTTCAAGATTTCTGTCGTTATACCTTCGTCGGATCCTTTTTTATTTTTCAACTTATTTATTATATCACCTATTTCCTTATCTCCTACTTTCTTAAACTCATCAAATTTTCTTCTCCCCTTCATTTTCCAGGGGGGGGGGCGTTTTGCACCCCCACCCACCCGCGGACGCCTATGAACGTAGATATTGAAAATATGAAATGAATTATGATTATGAATTTTTTTTCATTTTCCAGGGAGGGGGGGGCATGTGCTCCTCCTTGCCCCCCCTTGCGGACGCCCATGTCTCTAATACGTACAGAATGCAATGCTGCATTTATCGAAACAAATGCTTTGTATAGAAAAAGTCTACAACGATTCGATTGTTGCCCCGATGTTTTCCGGCCCGAAAATTTTGGACTTCTCTCAAAAAAGCAATATCGTTTGCACGTGAGCACGGTTTATCTCAAAATATGATGGCGTCAATCTAAAACTAATAACACGCGTTGGCCAAAGATAGTAGCACTTATCACGAAGAAATAGAGGCACCTGGTTTGACCCGCCTATTAAGTTTTACCCTACTTTCCCCTATATTTATACGAAAGCCAGTTGCTTGGTTCAGAGTACCTTAGATTTTGGGATCTTAGTAACTCTAAGTTGATCGACTTCTTACTAGAATTAATCAATAGCGATAAAAATATTACGATATAAAGTTTCAATGAAAAATTTTTCATGTAAAAGACATCATTGTCCTTATCTCATTTATACCTGCACACATATAAATGTGATATACAGTTCCTATTTTCGATAGATAATTGCAATAGCGGCAAATTCGATAAAAATGAGCTTATATAATTTTGTTTATTTTACTATGACTAAAACTTTTTTACGTGCAGTGGCCTTAAAACAATCAACGAGCTGCATATGTTATTTTGCGACGTTAGCGCTATGCAGATGATTGGTTGGTTTAAGGCCACCGCACCTAAAAAAAATTTAGCCGTAATAAAATAGACAGAATTGTCAAAAATCAACCAGATCTTATATAGATACATTAGAAACGGGACGGTATGCCTTTCTCTCTCTCTTTCTTCCTTTAACCGGGTGAGGTAAATTAAAAAAAAAATTAATTAACGTTGTTAATAATTGGATATTTTTATACACAAATACGTAAAAGTATGCTTTTTTCGAGTAAAATATATTAATAAAACAATTTTTGGAATATATGAAAAGTATCTTTTTTTAAAGTTTTATATAACTTACATCATAAATACATTTTAAGCATGTGTCAACTTTATGTTCACGATTTTAAATGTATTTAGCTAATAAAATAATTTCTTTAATTTCAAAGAAGAGAGAAAGAAAGAATAAAATTACTTTTAATAAACTGTTTGCACATACATGTTGAGAAGTATTATCCTTGAATATAAAGCTATTGCGGGTTTCGCGCAAGGACAATTAAATGATATATTTCGTTAGGTGCATTTTATTAAGTATCAATTTGCATCGCAAATTTGCACAAAAAAAGGAAACAATTTTATTCTGTTAGTTTTAATCATGACTTTCACCGAAATTTCGAGAAGCAAAATTACAGTTTATCCAAGGCGCGTTGCAAAGATGAAAAGACAAGATAAAAAAAAAGAAGAAAGTTGAAAAGAAAAGATCGAGGAAAGAGGTATAAATCAAAATAAAAGATATTTCTGAATAAATTTCTTTTTGGTAAGCGAGACGATGACCTCGTCCGGGCTCTTTTCTTGCTGCGATTACGTTTTTTCACCGCGACTATGCGGGTATCACCTGCCCGCACATGTCCGGCGCGCCGCGAGCGCGAGGAGCGGAACGAATACGGCAACTTGCGATGTGAACTGGTATCATTTTGATAACAATATATCCGACATAGATTTTATATGCATCGCATAACTTATCAAGCTTCAAAAATTACTTTATTTTCAAACAAATAACTTTTTTTAGATCTAGAAAAAATTATTTGTTTTTTAGATTTGTTTTTTTATTCTTTTTTTAGATCTTATAAAATATAAAAAATAAAAATATATATAATTCTAATATATACTAGAAGATGTAATAGAAGTACAAATATGTATAACAATATACGTATTTACATAAAAGAGAAGTAAGTTGATATCTAGAATATGATGGGAAGAGATTTAAATATTATTAATTTTTCATATGTTACTTTGCATATAAAAATCTCTCTTTTTTTCTTTCTTAAATATCTCTTCAGTAATATTGGACATCTACGTCTTCAATTTTCCTATTTCTTTTCAAGATAAAATATTATATAAGAAAGAAAGAACATAATTTATTTTAATTACGCAAATTGTCATTAATTATATAAGTCAGCGTAGCAACAATATTACATATATAAAAATATAGAAGTTTTATTTTAGAGTAAGTTATCTCATTTCGAATAATTATATAACGTCTTCAACAGCAAAGCACTTTTTTATTTTATTTAGTTTTCTTTGATCTGTTTCTCGTTTTGAGAATTTAAGCTGATAATTGGATCCTATCAACATAAATTAATTTAATCCATCTCGTATGACTCGAAATACAATTTTGGATGAATATGTTTTGTAAAGCATCTCAGTAACCTTATTCTCCCGAGACAGATAACACGTGAATGTGACACTTGAGCGTGACTCCTGATTCGTATGTGTGATGAGGGATGAATTTTATTCGCATTGCGTACGCAAGGAACAGAGCAATCGTCTCATCGACATGCTATAGATATGGTTCAATGCGACCGAGGCATAGGCCCTCGATAAACAAGATTGAATAGACGGCGATCGACATGCGTAATTAGCGGCCATATGTATGTCGCACACGTGTATAAACGCGGCGCGTGTGTGCACATACGACGGGAACGTTTGCAAACGTGGGAGAAAGAATGCCATTTAGAATCATTAATTCTCTGACATGCTCAATGTGTGCCGATCATAGCGCAGAGACCTGTACGTGAAAACTATCGATCTTTTTACGACAATAGGATATTTCTCTGTACCATTCAATTGAATTTTATCCTGAAATATATGAGTGTTATGTTGGGATTAATATCCCATTTCTGATGAAACCAATCAGATTAAATTAAATGGCTGAAGAAAAAAATTCATACTCTCTAATGCCATCTGTCATACTTCAAAATATTTGTCGCGCGTTCTTCATTATTTTATACAATTTATTAAGCTATTCAAAACATATCGTAAAAAAATAATATAAAAATTTCTGTTAAGTAAGAAATTTAATAATCCCAAAATTATTTTTGACTATTGCTGCGGGACACTTCGAGTTGACGGCAGCCCTTTTGCATACTTAAAGTACTAGATACCAAAATAATATAGTGTACAAAATTTCAGCCGTGGCAAATCATTTTTTCAAAAGTTTTTACCTAAAAGTAAAACCTCAAATAAACCTAATTATAAGAAAGAGAAACTATTTTTTCAATTTCGCTGGGTGCTTTGGATGCGAAGCGAGGTCTATATATGATTCTACATGATTTTGCAACTTTCAGCGCAAAGCGAAGTTCAGATCATATCGTCGGGTGCTGTAGATGTGAAGCGATGGGTAACAAAAAGAGGGCGATCTCATGGATGACCTTGACCTTGATATATATTGTCAAGGTCATCGTCCTGAGTGACCCTAACCTTGAAAAAAGTAGCGGTCACGATCTGTTTAAAAGTTATGAAGCATTAAAGTTTCCGTTTTGTACAATACGAAAGAACGATACAATTTGAATAACGTAATCCAAATCAAATTTTAGTTTTAAATCAGAAATAGGTTTGGGTTAGGTTATATTTTCCGGAAGTGGAGCCTCCCCGTAGGAGGGTGGAACTCACTGCGTCCACGCACATACTTTGCAAGACGAAGCGAAGTTCACTTTACACTTAACTTTGACCCTTCAGGATTGTAATGCATATATTTTAGATTGGCGGCCAATCTTGAAATATACAATAAAAAGATTTTTTTGCTGTAATTGTGTTTAGTTGAAGTTTCACTTTTAGGTAAAAGCTTTTGAAAAAATTATTTGCTGCGGCTGAAATTTTGTATACTACTTATTTTGGTATCTACTTTAAGTATGCAAAAGGGCTGCCGTTAATTTAAAGTGTCCCATTTCGAACAACATCCTTTGTTATATGTAAATAAATTGAGGTATTTTATTATTCAATATTTTATATTTTGTATTTTAAAATTTATCATTACATTTTGAGATCTGACAAAAATAAATTTCTATATAAAACAACGAAACTTAAATTCAGGGAAACTCTATAAATTTAGAAGAGGCTTTATTTTCTTCTTTAAATTCAAATACTTTATAAAGAAATCACTTTCGGATAATTAGATTTTATATTAATTATTCAATTAAAATCAATTAAATATTGTAAAATAAGAGTAAAAGCTTGATATCATCAATTATTTATTCATATAGTTCTCGAAATTTTTTTCGAAGTATTTTAACGCGTGACATTTTGTAAGATACACAGAGAGAAAATTTTGTTTGGATTTAAGAAATGTTGTTGAAACCAAAGAAATATAATGTTTGGAATGGTCCAACTATACTAATGTTTGAAGTAACAAATATGATTCTTTGATTTTCAAATAACATTTATTTACTTTAAATAAAATATGTTTTGAATAAATTTCACTTTTTTTTCTTCAACTTGAATAATTATATATATTATTCTTTCAAACAATTTTATTATTTTCTTTAAATAATATTCTTTTTTTATTTAAAAGATTCATCATGTTGCTTTGAACAATTTAGATAAAGCTTAAAACAAGTAAGATAAAGTTAGATTGCTTGTTACATAGACTGTATCTTTCTAATCAAATATTCGCAGCATCTTAGGGCCATGGCATGTAGAAAAACTTAACTTCACTTATTCAGACAATTTCTGTCCGAATAAGTAAAAATTTTCCAAAAATCGGTTTGATATCTAAATTGTCCTCTATGGAGATCGTATCAGAAATAAAATTGATAAAAATAATTGTTACAATGTTATTAGCCGCATTTTGCAGGCTTTATACATATACGTTTATGACAAAAACTTGAGTACGAGATAAATAGTGAATAGCGCGTCGCACAGCGGTAAGCGAATAAACTATACTATTTCAAATAATAGTTATTTTTTTGTCAAACAATACAATTTAATATTTAATGCAACAAAACAATCAGATTTTTATTTAATAAAATAATGTTTTTGTTGAAATCAGAAATCGGATTAGAATAATTTTGTGCAAGTTTTACGAATATACATAAATATAATAAACACAAAATAGAAGATTTTTATAAAAAATTTATAAAACAAAATTTATAAAATTTATAAAAAATATAGGCAAAGGAGATTACTTTCGTGTTTTATAATCTACATAAAAATACATCTTGCTCTGATATAAATACAAGAAACTTTAAAAAAAGTATGTAATAAAAAATTCTCCTTATATTATTTTTATGTATTAATTTATTTCATTTCTGTGCACTTAGCTAGTTGTCCTCTAACATATATTATTTTCATTGACATACTAATGTTAATAATTAATGTCAATTTGATTTAAATTTGTTGAATACCAGCAATATCAGTTGTTGCTAACAACACACAAGCAAATAATTTTGATTGGTATATATAGAAAGATACAAAATAAAAATATTATGTTCTCGAATATATAGAATTGAGAGAAAAGATTATACAGTTGGAATCATAAAATGACTGTAATGTTATCTTTTGAGTAACAGAAGAAATTATATGAAAACGCTACAGAGTAGATACATCGATAATATTTTGTTAAAGACTTATAGCAATGAGTATTTGCTATTCACGTGTTGAGTGCATCTGTTGCTAATGTCATAGAATTTTTATAAAGAGAATGCTTCGAATAATTTCACAGTAGTTCCGCGATTGTAAAATTTTTAAGAATAATTGATCGTTTATTCGATATTCTTAATTCTAGAAATTCTTTTGGCAAAGGTTTTAAAACACTAATTTTTGAGAAAAATGTAGAATTTTTGAAACATACAACGGATAATATTATAAAATATCTATTTTAAAAACAAAAGAAGGTCAACCACTATATTGGAGCAAGAAAAACGTTTATATATGGTTTGTTTATTGCTGCTCGATCAATTTTAGATATTTCACAAAAAATTTTAAAAAATAATAAATTTTTTAAATATATTTTGACTTATAAATTTTTGCAAGATCACCTTGAAATATTTTTTTCTAGAATTCATAAGCGACACGGCTTTAATAACAAACCAACTTGCCAGCAATTTAAATATGCAGTAAAACGAATTTTATTATATGTCGATATAAAACAGTTAATAAATTCTAATTGCTTTGAATTTGATACAGAATACGCCATCTCTATACTTCCTTCAGTGTGGCAGAAAAAAAGGAATATAATTTATTTAATGATTTGGAAAATAAATAGACTCCGCGATGATCAACTTATCGCAAATAATAACAATCATCGCCCTTCTAGATCCAACAACAACTCCGAACAAAAGGTGTTTCAACAAAAACTGTCACCGAAAATCAAGCGACGCGGTAGCATCGCGATGCCAAGTACTTAAAAAAATACTTACTGGTTTATCAACAATTTTGCCTATGTACAGGGGCCGCGGCGCTATCAAGGCTGCGTTCCGATATTCACTGCCAGTACTGAAAATCTATAAACAAACCAGAGATGAAAGTAATAAGGCTATGTTCAGACAAGGCGGTTTCCGCGCGAATGCGTCCGCACGGTTTGATTCGCGCGGAAATTGGCAGCTATTCAGGGTTCGCAGAAACCACGCGGTGCATTTGATTACGGTCTGCATATAAGAACTTATACATAACTGTAATAATTATTTTTTATTTTTCTATAATTATTTTTTTCTTTTTTATAGATTTATTTAATATAGATTAATTAATAAATTAGATATTATAGATAAGATAGAATATTATAGATATTATACAATATGTATATTATATTATTATTATTATTATTACTATTATTATTATTATTATTATTGTTATTATTATTGTAGATATATAATATTATTATTAGATAATTATTATCGCGTAATAAAGAGTAGACTTACTAAGTACAGCCTTTTTTCCAATGAATCTTCGGCGTCCGCGAATATTTCGAGGCAATTCGTACAATTCGAGTCGCGCGGAACCCGCGCGGCACCGACTTTTTCGCGGTCGATCGGCGGAGACCGCGCGGATGATTGCACCGCGCGGACACGTGTGAACAAATATGAAGAAACCATACAACTCGATACCGCGCGGTTTCATTTCCGCAGAATCCGCGCGGACGAATCCGCCTTGTCTGAACCTGAACGTAGCCTAAGAACCACGCGCGGTGATTATAGCGCAATGTGTTTTATTTTATTTTAATAACTATGAGTCACAGAGAGTACACATACGTTTCGATCCCTTCTTCTTCGATCATCTTCAGCGCAAACATTCATAAATTAATATACAAGAATAATAAAAATAAATAAAAAATAAATAAACATCGCAGTCGCAGTAAAAAGTCAAAGATTAAAAATTAAAAGAGAAGTCAGGATGATGTCTCTCATGTCATTCTTCCCACGTAAAATTTTTTATTAGAGGTGCAGGGTCCACTGTGTCACAGCACATCAAAATTGCGACGTTTCTCGGTTGATAGGCCAAGAGGCAGAGATAAGATGATTTAAAGTCATACAGTCGAATATAGCGTGGTATTTAAAATTTTGGAAGCTTGTCGATAGCATACATGTAGGCGTCAGATAAACATTCCGTATCAGTCTGCAGATTTAAACCATTGCGCTGTCTTTTAATATTTTTTATAATATACCATTTTAGAAATCAGTCTTTTATTAAAAAAGGGTTCATCATTCAAGATTTCCACCCCATCCCAGTCAAAATCGTGATTGAATTCAAGTCTATGATCTGTAATAACCGAGGTATTAGAGATGCTCCTTCTAATGTGATTCCGATGCTCTTTTACTCTCGTATTCAATTGTCTCCCTGTTTGTCCAACATAAGACGCATCGCAATTATTGCAGTTAATCTTATAAACTACGTTCCTCCTAGAAGAATTAGGAAGAGTATCTTTATGTATTTTAATGTAATTTCGCATCTTGTTGAGACTAAAATACGAGAGTCTAACATTTAGATCTTTTGTTATTCTCTTAAATTGTTCTGAAATCGACGGAACATACGGTATAGTGAAGAAGAAACGTTCGTCTGAACCCACTTTCGTCTGCATTATATATATTTTGTATTTCAAAGAGATCTATAAATGATTTTACAGAATTTATAAATTCTTGGCATGCAATTTGTAATTGTTCTTGATTTGTCTTTGATGAACGATTTATAAATTTTATTATTTTTCTTGACACTATGCTGTGCTTTCTTTTAAAATTTAATATCCACGTTGCTCCTGCTTTAAAATGAGGAAGATTAATTTCTTTTGCTTCTAGCGCCCATCGTTGCAAATCTAAATCATGAATAATTCTGTTTTGGTCATTAGCGTCTTGGAATTTTTTCAAGACGTGTTCAGAAATTTGTAATAGTTTTTCTCTATGAGTATACCACCTTTTTGTGGGGAGAGTTCCCATCGATACAACTGCGGCAAAGACTTTACCTTTCTAAAGCAATGTTGTACTGTTAATAAAGCGTAACGACTCTTTTTTCCACTTTTCTAGAATTTAACAGCTTTTTTTTATAGTCATTATTTATAATTTCACCTTCTTTCAATGTACAATTATCTTCTCCCTCATCTTCATTATCTTCTACAAGTTCTTCTATTTCATCAGCTGCGACAAATTGTGTTTCGGATAAATTTGAGGGTAAAAGTGACGTTTAGGGGATGCAGCCCCGATGACCTTGACCTTGACATATGTTGTCAAGGTCAGAGTGCCACTTGACCTGAGTGACCTTCAGAAGGTTTTAGCCGTCGCTCGTTTTTTATTAAAAAGTTATTAACTAAAATATTATTTATTGAATATGTTTAGTGCTAACACATTTCCACATCTTGGACACGTTATTTCGCCACGAACAACTTTCTTCTCACACAAAAAATTCCACAAAGAATCAAAATTGTATGTCAAATTGATAAATTCGTGCAAATGCATATTGAAAATTAAGGAAATCTTGAAATTATCCAACTGACTGATACACGATTATATGACATACTGAGACTGGGGATGTAGATACGTGTTATATACAATCATTACATTTCCAAACACTGATTTGTTTTGATATTCTTATTTAGTATGTTACTCACTATATGTTGTTTATATGGCAGTCAGCATGAATTATCAAGCTTATATTTTAAAGATAGAGAGAAATTAAATTAGAAATAGGTTTGGGTTAGGTTATTTCTTCCGGAAGTGGAGCCTCCCCGTAGGGGGGGGGGGGGGCGGAATCCACTGTTTTATGCATACACTTTTTAATGCGAAGTAAGGTTCCACATGTGTTTATAACTTTCCACGCGAAGCGAGGTTCAACGCAAACCAATGTGTCTAGTTCTTCGATAGTGGAGCCCTCCCCGTAGGGGGGGGGGGGGCGGAACATACTGCCCCCACGCATATACTTTTTAATGAGAAGTGAAATTACACATGGGTTTACAACTTTTTACGCAAAGCGAGATTCAACTCATGTACAACCCATGTAGATAAAAGAAGATTAGGTTTTTTGTAATATTTTTCCTAATTAGTGCTTTCATATTTTGTGGTTGACACCTCAAAAACATGTTTCACATTTTCTAATGCTGCATCGTAGGCTTGTGTTTTAATCAATGCAGCTGCCAAATTATTATGAACTTTTATATCATCTTCTAATAAAATCTGCAATTTAGCATCACTAACCGACTCTTTCTCTTCATTTTGATTCAAATTTGAATTATTTTTTGTCGATGACAGATATTCTAATGCTCTCCGATAATATTATATTACAAAAGGCAGGTCCATCCAAATAAACCATCAATTTCCACATTCGCGTTTCTCATTGCTTTAAAAAAATAAGTTCAACCATTATGTCAAAAAAAGTTAAATAGACTGTCTTGTTCTTAAAGTATTTAGTCCAAGAAAATAAATAATCTTTATTATATAATTTATAAACAAACTCTGAGAGCGATTAATGACGTTATTGCATCGTCTCTGCCAATAAAAGGCTTGAATTCATAGTAAAATATAGTGATTAATTGATCCCGATTGGATTAACCCGTTCATTCGAAAAAACGCTAATAGATTATACAGAGAAAAATGTACGATACTGTAATAAAATGATATCGTGGACCACGATTATTCCAGAAATGAATTTCGAGAATATAGAAAATATGAAAGTAAGTTTTTGTTCATTAAATTAGTATTATTGTTATTATTACAATTATATATATAACTTTTTATTATTATAGATATTCTTTTTTGTATTTAATATTATTATTATATATTATATGACTGACATTTATATCTATATTTATAAACAACAAATATAATAACTGAAAACTGTAAAATAAAAATATTTCGAGATACAATTTAAGTTTCTTCATTGCCTAGTAGAATAGAAAAAGAAAGATACGTTTTGTGGAGTTTTTTTAAAGTTGTTTTTATTAACTTTTTTAAAATGTTATTTTATCATGAAAAATGTTGTTTAATATAAAAATATGTTGTTTAATATAAAAAATAAAATAATTTAATATTGGTTTACAAAAGTATTGATTTACAAATGTATATTTGCATTTATAAATGAATGATAGATAATTCTATCATTAGAAAACGTCTTCGTCTGTTAAAATATCTGCCAGTAGCTGATTCCATAGCGTGTTGTATATTCATACAATTACAAATGTGACATTTATAAGTTATGTTATTGTTTTAAGTTAATTACTTCATTTTGTAAATTTAAAGTACTTACCGGTACACCATTATATTTTGTGTATATTCTCTATTCTCTATCAATGTAACACTTTAATTCTCTTTCCATTAAAAAAAAAAAAAAAAAAAAAAAAAAAAAATATATATATATATATATCAAGCGACGCGGTAGCGTCGCGACGCCAAGTATATATAAAAATTCGTTCCAGCTTGTCAACGGTTTGCCTAATGTACAGGGGCCGCGACGCGACGCTACCAAGTAGCTTATCCGGAGTTTTACGTCTAAGAAACTTTCGATTAAAATTCCTCAGGAACCAAGCCGTTAATCAAAAATCTAACGGCACTTTTCTTATACAATGTGGATGCAAGCTTTCGATTGAGACCAGTTTGAATAAGATTGGTGCAGTCAATCCTGAGGAATGATAATCGTATACCAGAAATGTGACATTTTTCGTTCTTCATCATTATCATGATTTTAAGATAAGTTTCAGACCATAGACATAGTATATCTAGAACGAGCGTTTGCCTTTATTTAAGGAGTGGGGGTAAAGATACACGTAGAAAAGGACATACTCTGTTTCGTGCCCCTTGCGTTCTTTCTCGCTCGCACAGAGCATAGCGCTCTCTTTCGTCATGCTACGTGCGAGCGAGGGAGAACGCAAGGGGCACGAAACAGAGTATGTCCTTTTCTACATGTACCTCGGCTCCCACTCCTCAATACTCGGTCTAGATATACTATGTCTATGTTTCAGACCATAGACATAGTATATCTAGACCGAGTGTTGAGGAGTGGGGGCCGATGTGCACGTAGAAAAGGACATACTCTGTTTCGTGCCCCTTGCGTTCTTTCTCGCTCGCACAGAGCATAGCGCTCTCTTTCGTCATGCTACGTGCGAGCGAGAGAGAACGCAAGGGGCACGAAACAGAGTATGTCCTTTTCTACGTGTACCTCGGCTCCCACTCCTCAATACTCTGTTTAGATATACTATGTCTATGTTTCAGACCATAGACATAGTATATCTAGACCGAGTGTTGAGGAGTGGGGGCCGATGTGCACGTAGAAAAGGACATACTCTGTTTCGTGCCCCTTGCGTTCTCTCTCGCTCGCACAGAGCATAGCGCTCTCTTTCGTCATGCTACGTGCGAGCGAGAGAGAACGCAAGGGGCACGAAACAGAGTATGTCTTTTTCTACGTGGACATCGGCCCCCACTCCTTAAATAAAGGCAAACGCTCGGTCTAGATATACTATGTCTATGTTTCAGACTCTCACGTACGTATGCTCGTACGCACACACGCAAAGCGATTTTGTACCTCAAGGCGCGTTTGCAGCGCTCATGTAGGATTATTCGCTTGAGTGTGCAAATACGCCTTGAGAGACAATGTGTATGTGCGTGCATACGTATATAATACGTATCAAGCGACGCGGTAGTCACGGTACGCGGTAGCATCGCGACGTCAAGATATAATAAGATTAAGGTTATATAGCAAGAAATCGCGACGTCAAGATATAATAAGGTTAAGGTTATATAGCAAGAAAATATATTTGGTTCTATCGAGTAAGCAGATTGAAATTTTGTATATAAATCTGCTTATACATGTTTATTTATTGTTTTATAAGTATATTTCTTGATTATATCTGAATATTATCTAAATTATAGCGCTTATTTGCAGGATAAAGCGAAATCAATCTTTTCAAGAAGACCGGTATACTTTTATAGCTGGGATTTCTTCAGCTGGAATTGCATACGGTCTTATACCGTATGCAATCCTAGCTGAAGAGCTTTGCTAAACAGCGTAACATATTGGATTATAGAGATTTGGCAGTAACAGACAGTAAGTACAATTAATTAGCACATATAAAATATTGAGTAGCACATATAAAACCAGATATGTAAACTAAATTAAATATTACAATTCTGTTATTTTCCTCACATACAGATAGAGGGAAGTGACCATCCAGCGCTTATAATCGAACACAATGACTTGGGTTCTCAAAGGTTTTACAATGCACGGAGTAAGCAAAGTTTCAAATATGATCACTTGAGGAAGGAGGTGCAAGATTATGAACCTTATGAACCAGATCCTATAGCGGAGCCTTGGAGGTCAGCTTTTCAAGACGAGATAACGAATTATATTCAAAATCATTATAGACACGGCGCCTGCTCAGTTTTTGGAATAAGAATATTAAAAGAAATAATTTAAAAAAAGAGCAGAAAAGCGCATTTTGCGTGAAGTCTGGACGTATGATGTGCATGGGAGCAAACTATAACAATACTAAATAGGATTCAATAAAATAAACGAATGCCTATTCTACATAAATAAAACTGTACTATATTATTGTGAGATAATATAATGTAAGCACATATATATTATTGTTGAACATTATATACTAAAAATAAAATTAACGAATGCCAATTCTACATAAATAAAACTGTATTATCAACAATAATATATATGTTCAAAAATAATATATATGTGCTTATATTATATTATCTCACAATAATATAGTATAGTTTTATTTATGTAGAATTGGCATCGTTAATTTTATTGGCAATAAAATATTGTGTAAAGTAGCTCAATTTAATTGTACTTATAAATTCATTCACTTATTACTGTAACATCATACAGTTGAAGAATGATCTACATTGAAGTATGATATTACAGTAATACAAAAGTGAATGAATTTATAGGTGTAGTTAAATTGATATTATATTATTAAATTATATTATATTATATATAACTATATTATTGTTGAACATTATATATTAAAAATAAAACGAATGCCAATTCTATATAAATAAAACTCTATTATTGTAAGATAATACAAAAAAAAAATAAAAAATATTTAAAAGAAAATACTTAAAATAAAAAATACTTTATCTTCTTTGGTATCTTCTATGGCACTTCATTTATCTTCTTTGGCATCCTCTATGGCACTTTATGTTATATTACCTCACAATAATACAGTTTTATTTATGTAGAATTGGCATTTGTTAATTTTATTGAATCTTATATAGGCAATAAAATATCGCGTAAAGTAGCTCAATTTAACTATATCTACAAATTCATTCACTTTTGCATTACTGTAACATCATACAGTTGAAGAATGGTCTACATTGAAGTATGATGTTACAGTAATACAAAAGTGAATGAATTTATAGGTATAGTTAAATTGAGCTACGTTATACAAGATTTTATTGCCTATATAGGATTCAATAAAATTAACGAATGCCAATTCTACATAAATAAAACTACTGTATTATTGTAAGATAATATAATGTAAGCACATATATATTATTGTTGAACATTATATACTAAAAATAAAATTAATGAATACCAATTCTATAATAAATCTTTATTATTGTGAGATATTCTACATAAATAAAACTTTATTATTGTGATTTACTTATTATTATTAAACTTTATTATTATTAGATATTCTACATGAATAAAAAACTATATTATATTATTAAAAATAAAACGAATGCCAATTCTATATAAATAAAACTCTATTATTGTAAGATAATATTTTAAAAAAATAAAAAAATAAAAAATAAAAGAAAATACTTAAAATAAAAAATACTTTGTCTTCTTTGGTATTTTCTATGGTACTTTATTTATCTTTTTTGGCATCCTCTATGGCACTTTATGTTATATTATCTCACAATAATACCGTACAGTTTTATTTATGTAGAATTGGCATTCGTTAATTTTATTGAATCCTATATAGGCAATAAAATATTGCATAAAGTAGCTCAATTTAACTATACCTATAAATTCATTCACTTTATGTATTATTGTAACATCATACAGTGGAAGAATGGTCTACATAATGTTACAGTAATACAAAAGTGAATGAATTATCAAGGTCATTGGGGCTGGGTCCCCTATTTGCTATATTTATCCAATAAATAATTAATTCAACATACTTATATTTTATTTTTGAACACCCTATATATGTAAAAACTTGTGTTTATTTCAGTTTATATGTGTAGTATACGTAGGACTATTTCTGTAAATTAACTTAAATATCCAGTTTTTCATTGTCAGACTATGTATAAATCTTGATTTTTACAAATTTTTGTTTGTTAATAACTTTTTAATAAGCAACGAGCGACGATTAAATTAGAAGAAAAAGTGGTAAATGTTCAGATTAACTTACACCTCACGGATCGTTTTCATTTTTACATATATTATAGAGGGCACGTTCCTAAGTAACACGCACTTTGAATTTTGTGGCGCTCTCTTCTGGTTTCAGAGATATGCGATTTTGAAGTATCATAATTTTCGCATTTATTTCTATGATCTTTTCACTATATCTTACTTGCGTGTTTATGTTTTTTTGTTTACATTTGCGTCACTGTCAGTATATTTTTGCTAAGAAAATGGCAGATGTACAGTCGGGGACAAAAATAAGTGGACAGGAACTGAAAATAGGTAACAATGAAGTTTAATCGAATTAACATGACTGTTATATACTTAAATTTTATTTCATATACAATATCCTTATAGTATATACATTATTCAGTAAATAAATGAAATTCATATTTACATTTTTGTGTAACAAGCCGTATTTAACGAAAATGCCAGCTATTTATCAAGAGACAAAAGTAAGTGGACACATAATAAAATATGTAATAAATAAAATATATAACAAAATTAATATTTGGTATTACCGCCTTTTGTTTGAATTACTGCTTCCAAACGTCGTGGAATACTTTTTATTAAATTTTCAATATAATCTTTACTAATATTTTCGAATGCTGACTGTAAACTTTTGAAAAAATCGATTTTGTTATTTCGCTGATCCAATGGAACTTTCGCGTCCAGTAAACTCCATAAGTTCTCAATAGGATTCAAGTCGGGGCTCTGTGCCGGCCATTCAAGCAATTTAATATTGGAATCCTCAAAAAATTTCTTAGTTTTCTTGGCAGTATGCTTGGGATCATTGTCCTGTTGGAAGACAAATTCTTCGTCGCGATCCATTTTTACTACTGCCTCTTCTAAATTTTCATTTAGTATATCAATGTACTTATCTGCATTCATGATTCCGTCAATTTGTACTAACGTACCAATCCCATTCCATGAAAAGCACCCCCACACCATCAATGATCCGCCGCCAAATTTAATCGTGGGCGTAATAAACGGTTTCTTATACGCTTCATTTCTTTTTCTCCAGACTTGGTGCTTCTTTTTTAATTGCCGTAACTCAAATTTACTTTCATCACTCCATATTATATTTTTCCAAAATGATAATGGCATATTGACATATTTTTTTGCAAAAGCTAAACGTTTTTTCATATTTCTTTTATTAATATGTGGCTTACATCTAGCCTTGCAACATTTCAATCCAGCTTCGTGCAATCTTCGTTTTATTGTTTTTGTTGAAACATTTAATCCTAATGTTTCTGCAATATTTCTCGATGCGACGGTTGGATCTTGTCGACATTTGCGAACAATTCGATGGTCTTCTTGTACAGTGGTACAGCGTTTGCGTCTACGACGCCTTAAATTTTCTAGAGTATTATGTAGTAGATATTTTTTATAAATTTTTTCTACTGCACTTTTAGATACATTGTATTTCCGAGCTATCACACGGTAACTTAATTTATTACGGCAGTCCGAAACAATTAAATGGCGAATTTGATATGAAATTTCCTCTGATTTTGACATTCTGCGATTATTTTACAAATGATCTTACTTTTACAAAGCCCGAATTGGTATTGAAAAATTTGTTTGGGATCACTACATGTATGCGTGACCTGTACCTGATGTTTGTGTACATTTTTTGCCTCCAAATAACATTGTAACAGTGTCCACCTATTTTTGTCTCTTGATAAATAGCTGGCATTTTCGTTAAGTACGGCTTGTTACACAAAAATGTAAATATAAATTTCATTTATTTACTGAATAATGTATATACTATAAAAATATTGTATAAGAAATAAAACTTAAGTATATAACAGTCATGTTAATTCGATTAAACTTCATTGTTACCTATTTTCAGTACCTGTCCACTTATTTTTGTCCCCGACTGTATATCCTTTTACCAATGATTTATAAAATAAATATCATTTAATAAGGTATAAAAAATTATATATTATACTTTCCCACAATTGCTATTCCACACAAAGCGAGGTTCAACGAAAACCTATGTGTCTAGTTTTTGATAGTGGAGCCCCCCGCAGGGGGGGGGGGCGGAACATACTGTCTCATGCATATACTTTTTAATGCAAAATAAGGTTTCACATGGGTTTACAACTTTCCATTTTATATTTATGCATTAAAAAGTATATGCGTGAAGACAGTATGTTCACTCCCCCCCCTGCGGGGGGGCTCCACTATTAAAAAACTAGACACATAGGTTTGCGTTGAACCTCGCTTCGCGTGGAAAATGGAAAAATTCAAGAAACTTCGTTTCCAGAAATGTAAACAAACACTTTTTCCACGTCTGCTTTACACAAACACAACGTAAACAAACTTTATTTTTTCTTATTTTATAACAGAAAAAGCATTAAAACTGTGAAACTTTAAAATTGCATATCTCTAGAACCAGAAGAGAGCGCCACAAAATTCAAAGTACGTATTACTTAGAAATATGCCCTCTATAATATATGTGAAAATGAAAACGATCCGTGAGGTGTAAATTAATCTGAACATTTACCGAAAAAGTTACTCAGAATTATGTCCTTGATAACATATGTCAAGGTCAAGGTCATTGGGGCTGGGTCCCCTATTCGCTATATTTACCTAAAATTATATTTTATTAAAATTATATTGTGTTTTAAAATCTGTTAAGTGATTAACACTAAGAGATTGAGCATTAAAACATGTGATTGTGTCCGCTGAAATTCAATATGCTTTATAGATATACAGGGTGAGTTTTTTAACTTGAAACTGTAAAATATCTCGGAAAGTGCGCTTTATCGAAAAAAATGTTTCAAACAAAAGTTGTAGGGTTCGGAGGGGGCCACATGATAAAAATATGGATTTGACCTTGAGTGACCTTTTCAAGGTGAGATCAATGTGATCGACGTTTTCTTAAATGGAACCCCCCTTTTTTATTACATATTCTTGTAGCTTATCTCGAGAGCTTTCCAAAAAACTATAATAAAGTATTTTTTCATTAAGTACTTTTTGAGTTATTTTATATTTTATTCTGACATATTTTGATATAAAAAATAAAATATCTCGTAAAATATTCAGTTTTTGATAATCTTGCCGTAATACTTTTATGTACAGAATAATGAGACAAATCAATTAGTAAAAAAAAATAATTGTTTTTAAGAAAAAGTATGTAATTATTTACTATGTATTTTTTAAAACAATTATTTGTTTTTTTCTTTACACTAATTGATTTGTCTCATTATTCTGTACATAAAAGTATTACGGTAAGATTATCAAAAACTGAATATTTTACGAGATATTTTATTTTTTATATCAAAATATGTCAGAATAAAATATAAAATAACTCAAAAAGTACTTAATGAAAAAATACTTTATTATAGTGTTTTGAAAAGCTTTCGAGATAAGCTACAAGAATATGCAATAAAAAATGGGGGGTTCCATTTAAGTAAATATCGATCACATTGACTTGGCCTTGAAAAGGTCACTCAAGGTCAAGTCCATATTTTCATCATGTGTCCCCCTTTGAACCCTACAACTTTTGTATAAAACATTTTTTTCCATCTTGCTTACTTTACGCGATATTTGCGTGCGTTGATTAAAATGACTCACCCTGTATATACAGAGTGTCCCCAATTTAAATGTCAAAACTTTCGGAGCGTGTAGGGGACCGATAAACTAAGACAAAAAGTCCTTTAGAGATTTGCTCGTTTTTGCTTCGTTTTGAAGAAAATCGCAAAAAATAAAACAAATAATTTTCAGCAAAAAACTTGAAACAACACTAAAATTATTAGATTTATCAAAAAGTATTATAAAATAAAAATTGTAGAACATGGAATTAAGAAAAGGGAGTGAGTTAAAATCCACCTGAGGTAAAATTAGAGGATTGTAGATAAATACGCGACAACGCGAAATTTTGTTTCTAATCTAATTTTACCTCAGGAGGATTTTAACTCACTCTCTTTTCTTAATTCCATGTTCTACAATTTTTATTTAATAATACTTTTTGATAAATCTAATAATTTTAGTGTTGTTTTAAGTTTTTTGGTGAAAATTATTTGTTTCATTTTTTGCGATTTTCTTCAAAACGAAGCAAAAACGAGCAAATCTTTAAAGGACTTTTTGTCTTAGTTTATTGGTCCCCTACACGCTCCTAAAGTTTTGACATTTAAATTGGGGATACCCTGTATATGTATATATATATACAGGGTGTCCCCAATTTAAAAGTTCCACCCTCATAACTTTTCAGGATCAACGTTTGAAGGAAAACGACTCGGATAAAAGTTGTAGGGCACAAAGGGGGCTATCTAATAGTGACCTTGGATTTGACATTAAAGGTCATTTTCAAGGTCATTTGAAGGTCAAGTTCCGTTTTTTAAATGGGAACCCCTATTTCTCATTACATATTCTTGTAGCTTACCTCGAGAGCTTTCTAAAACACTATAATAAAGTATTTTTTCATTAAGTACTTTTTGAGTTATTTTATATTTTAATCTGACATATTTTGATATAAAAAATAAAATATTTTGTAAAATATTCAGTTTTCCATAATCTTACCGTAATACTTTTATGTACAGAATAATGAGACAAATCAATTAGAGCAAAAAAAAAACAAATAATTGTTTAAAAAATACATTGTAAATAATGTTCTTAAAAACAATTATTTTTTTATACTAATTGATTTGCCTCATTACTTCTGTATATAAAAAGTATTATGGTAAGATTATCGAAAACTAAATATTTTACGAGATATTTTATTTTTTATATCAAAATATGTCAGATTAAAATATAAAATAACTCAAAAAGTACTTAATGAAAAAATACTTTATTATAGTGTTTTGGAAAGCTCTCGAGGTAAGCTACAAGAATATGTAATGACAAATAGGGGGTTCCATTTAAGAAAATAAAGATGACCTTCAAATGACCTTGAAAATGACCTTTATTGTCAAATCCAAGGTCACAATTAGATAGCCCCTTTTGTTCCCTACAACTTTTATCCGAGTCGTTTTCCTTCAAACGTTGATCCTGAAAAGTTATGAGAGTGGAACTTTTAAAATGGGACACCCTGTATATACAGGGTGAAGCATCTAAGACAGTCCACCCGAATAACTCCCACAGTTTTGGAGATAGGAGAAAATGTTTGAAATAAAAGTTGTATGGTATCAAGGGGAAAATCTTGTGGAAGTGAACATTTTTTTTAGGTGGAGGCGCTTAGAAGATTTGAAGGTTATCTTCATTTTTTTAAATGGAATTCTCTATTTCTCATTACATATTCTTGTAGCTTATCTTGAGAGCTTTCCAAAACACTATAATAAAGTATTTTTTCATTAAGTACTTTTTGAGTTATTTTATATTTTAATCTGACATATTTTGATATAAAAAATAAAATATCTCGTAAAATATTTAGTTTTCGATAATCTTACCGTAATACTTTTATGTACAGAATAATGAGACAAATCAACTAGTATAAAAAAATAATTGTTTTTAAGAAAATTATTTACAATGTATTTTTTTAAACAATTATTTGTTTTTTTTGCACTAATTGATTTTGCACTAATTGATTGAGCGAGTATTGCCAATCATAGAAAAATAAACAAAACTAGCTAGCAAGTTTTGCCAACCAACATACTTAAATAATACCATAACGATGATATTATATTTCCCCCCTCTTCTTATATTTAGTATTATTTTATATATTTAATATATGAGAGAGATCACCACGCCTGACCACAAGCAATAGGATTGACCAGATCATCAGTCTGCACTTGCAACAACGCTCGAGCTGCACCATGGGTGACGCGCTCGGTCTTAAAACGGACTGTATCTTGAAAACTAAAAGTCCGCCCATCTTGATCTTGGGCTCGTTTTAAAGGGGAAGAGTAGATGAGTAAGGCCGATTCTAACCCACCTTGCTTTGGAAACTCCCGTAAGAGTGAGAGAATGAACATGCTGATAAAGTGAGAAACTGAGATATCTGAGGGAGGCATGTCGGGCAGGGGGGAAGAAAAGGGGGAGTACGTATGGTGAGAGGGGAAGCGGGGTTGAGGGGGGTCGGGGAAGCCACGGAGATCGAGCGGAGTGAGAGGGGAGAGGGGTAGGGGGTGATGAAATCGGGTCGAGAGATCGCGTTATCGCGTCAGGTGCGTTAAAGACGCGAGACGCGGTCGACGCTTTATCTCCGACCTTGGGAGTCGCGATGACCCGTGACACGTAAATACGATAAATCGAAGACGACGAAATGAGAGAATATCGCGGGCGGCGAACCTCGGCGCGATACGAGACTCGTCGCGCGTACCGCGTAGATCTAGAAATAGATCGATGGATAGGTCAGGATTTAGCGTGGTTATAGCGTGGAAAAAACTAGCTGTCGTAGCTAAAAACTGCGCATGATAATTAGATTTCAGTCGTAATATATGAACAACAAACATCGTATCGTTAACCGAGATACCTATTTATAACATAGGTGAAACAGCGAACATCTCGCGATTAGCGGTGATACTCGTTTATTACGCGCAACGGCAAACTTTCTATAGTTTAGGAATGTATCGTGCGAATCATGATTAGCGATGGTAGCGAAAATTTTTCCATAAAATCTAATGGAAGGAGGTCGAATAAAGAGCGGTTCTCGCATCGAAGGAGAGCGTTTTTATTTGTAACAGTACAGAGATACAACAGCGCGTTAGGATTCTCCGAAGAGCAGAGCCTGCAGTTCGCAATCGATTATATCGTTGCGGTCGAAGTTCTCGCTGTCGCGTATCGCCGTCGGAATAAGCGTCCGATCGCGGACGTCGGCCGCGATATCGAGGAAGCGCGTTAGCTTGTTATCGATGTATCCGGTTAAACCGCTCAAAGTTGTAATGATGCGGTTGATGCAATGCTCCAAGTTTAATATATTTAGCACGGTGCTTCTCGATGCGACTAGACGATCCTTAGGTGTTTCGAGACGGAATATTCGAAGATTGTTAAGTTTGCCGAATCGCAACGTTAATTGTCCGATATATATCGGGGCTGGAGGGCGCATCTCCTCTCGCTCGTCGCGCTGAAAGTACGACGTAAGCACGGATCGCAGATCGAGCAGTTCCTTCCACACATCCGGCGCAAACGAGATCTCTTTGCCGTGACAATTTCCGAGGACGACTTCCACGTAAGAGGGTCGGCTGACGTTAACACCGACTTCGAGATGTTTGTACGCCGTTTTAGTCAATGGGTAGCATCTTCCCAAGATTCTAAGCGATCGTCCGATCGTGACGTCGCGTCTCGACGTCCAGTTGTAACCTTGTCTGAAGATACATAAATGCGGACGATGGGAAAAACATTGCTAATGGGACGAAAGAGTATTAATTTGAAATATGTTGTTCAATATTCTTACACGCTGTCCATCCTCGCTTTCTTCGCGGATCCCGCGTCATTCTCTCGATTTCGCTCAGCGAGCGTCGATCGATCGTCGGCCGGGTGCTGCTGTCCCATTGCCTTGTACATGGTTGTCTATCTTTTTTCACTCATATGCTTTAGTGTACGTCGTCGATTATGAAGTGTCTAATGACTCGGCGATCTTTATATACTCGCGTAGAGATCGCTCCTCCTTCCGCGCGCGTCTTTCGCTCCTTTTTATCATATTCTATTTTTACAATTACATTAGAGCGATGGCTGAAGTCGCTTCATCAGTCGTCCTCTTCGTCGATCTCGTCGCTCTCGGTTACGTCGTCGAGATGATAAGCGCGAATCAGAAGATCGCGCAATTGTCGCAACAATCCGTCCGTAGGACACTCGATACCGAGTACGTGAAGGTCGAAAGGTCCCGCCAAGGTCACGATATTCGTGAATTCGTTGAACGTGTAGAATCGACGCTTTGCGAAAAAATATAGGTTACCGTCGATGTGTCGGTAGGCCGATGTTATCGCGGGCGGTATTCCTGGAAATATATCTTACAACGGAGCGTGTCTAACGGCTATCATGCGACATTCGTCGATCTCCGCTACTTTGTCGTCGTCGTAGATCGCGTAGGTTCGTCCCGTATGCGTGTTTATCGCGGCGTTGATTTTAGCGTCTCGGGGAAGTCCGATATCGTGGAGAGATCTCGGCCAACCAGGTTTTAGCTTAAAACTGGGATATTCCGCGTAGATCGAATCGTTAACGAATAGCGCGAGATCGCCCGAGGGTCTTCGATAAGCGGCGGACAGGCGCGTGAGATTCGCCGGAAGAAACGTCGCGTAATCCGTCAACTTCATGGGTCTACCGTAGCGTCTCTCGGTTATGTCGACTGACCATACGTTGCGGCGATTAGCTATGTACAAGCGACGATTCATTATTAACGCTGCATCTATGCGCCGCAACGCACAGAGATCCGCGCGCGCAGGGTTGGTCGGCGCGACGCTCGTCGTCGTCGCGGGTGCTATGGTTGTGGGAATCGTTGGATAGTTTCCATCGTCGTGAGACCCGTACAGATTTTGTATAGCGAGGACGTCCTCTATGCTCAGCTTAACCGGAAATTGATTTTCGATGTCGGGTATATACGGGAACATTACCGAGTCGTTGCGCATACTGTGCTGTAGACCTAGCGTGTGGCCGATCTCGTGCGTCAACGTTTGTAGCAAACGACACGTATCGGGAGGATTTTTGTTCAGATACACATGCCACGGTTCCGCGTCGTCGATGTGCACCTCTGACGCGAAGTCGACCGCTCCCGAGGGAAAGAACGCGTGAGCGAGGGCTTCACCCGGACCGTCGAAGGCCGCCGGGCAAATGTCGCCGCTCAGACGATTCGCGTAGGTGTGCGCGCCCGTTCGATACGATATCAGTATATCGGGATGTAGCGGGTCGCGCGCGAACGTTAACGATGAATTCACCGTCCATAACGCGAACGCCGCTTCGGCCGTTCTTAAGAGTTCTTCGCTAGCCACTTGAAAGTTCCACGTGAGACGCGTTTTCGGCCATTTTCGCGCGATCGGGCTATACGCGCTATCGGGAATGTCCGCGAGACCGCATCGCGGTTTGCACATAAGACGAAGCGTATCAGGGTTTAACGCACCATTTCCTGATAATTAATAGTATTCCTGAAACAGCGACAGCGCGTGACGCAGAGACGTCGCGTTGTCGGACGACAACGATCCTCCATCGTCCTTCAGAAAACCGTACGCGCGCAAGAAGCGGAGCGCCTCTCTCTTCTCCGAGTCGATGGGCGTCGCGGTCGTCGCGGCGACGAGCGTTATCGCTAAGATGAGAACAGTCATCGTCTTCTTCGCGGTGGACATCGCGCGGGTTGAGAGGGACGCTGGAAACGATCGATCGAGAAATATCGGACGTAATAAGAAATGTTCGACGAAACGCTTATTTTTGTCTCTATCGCGCAAATTTGGGGTAGAGGGGGAAATAAGGTCAAGTTAGGTTAGGTTAGGTTAGGTTAGGTCAGGTTAGGTTAGGTTAGAGGAAAAGCGCGGTTGTTTCCAAAAAAGCGTCTTTATCGCTTTCTATTTTTATATGTTTATTCCAGATGAACCGATGATTTATTCGACGCGCAATACTCGATGGTTCGTCGAGAAAGCGTCTCTTCGGTCGCTTTTTATTTTTGTTTGTTTATGCGCGATATATTGATGACTCATTCGATGAAAGCGCGATTCTCGATGATTCGTTCGAGGAAATACGAAGAAAATGCTGCGATCGACAAAATCATATCGCCATCTGTTTATAGAAGGAGCCAGAGATCGCTCCGAGAAACGGAGAAAATGCTGCAATCGACAAAATCATATCGCTATCTGTTTATAGAAGGAACGCGTGGTCGCCCCGAAAAAGTTTCCATGCGAGCGAAATGCGTATTAACCGCTCATAAAAGGAGCGCGAGATCGTTTCGCAGAACAAAGTATCGTTGAAACGCGAGCGATGGATGTAATTAATCAAATTATTGACGTGGCCGATTATGTCACGGTAGCAGCCGACGAGATAGAGAGAAAGGCTGCGGCAGTGTCAATGATGGCAACCGATTTGCGAACCGAAGCTCGTGGGGTAATACACCAAAGCCCAAATTCGTTTCGCATCGATTTTGAAATAGATGGAGACGTCGAAAAATTGTTGTAAGTATTTGCATGTTATTAACGATGATGATGCGGTTGATTCATTTTTTATATTCTAATATTTTTTAGAAAACGGATATCAACAGGCGTGAGAGTCACGCGTCATGCTTTGGTCGAGCTTTCTGCTCGAACCAAAGTTTCGCACACGCAAGCGCGAGATGTTCATAGGGCGTTGCGCGAAATGTGGCTAATAAAAGAAGGTGAAAATAATGAACGGGAACTTCAGAATGAACTCCAGTCAACGTCCGAGCTCCCGCCACCACTAACTAATATAAATAATTGTGAGTATTTTCTTTATACATTTATTTATAATTCCTCTCTGTATATTTAGTTCGCTAATAGTAGTCGTTTTTGTTTCAGAAGAAGGGACATGCAGATTTACATATTTATATACCTACGCATATCTACATATCTATACTTATATATGTATACTTATATACGCATATTTACATATCTATACTTATATATGTAGATACATATAAATACATATAGTTATACACATATCTATATACATATTGCATACACATACGTACATACTTATATTTACTTAATAAATACAAATATATTAAATATTAGTAATTTTTATTTATCACCTTCGCGAACGTTACACTTTTTCACTATACTATCGCTCTGTATCTCGCACTATTCTTTCTTATCGTACGCGCCTCACGTTATCCTTCTCTCGCGATCGCGTGTATCGGTTCCCCTGTTTCGCTATCCGTTTCGCGCCATTCCTCTCGCGCGATCGCGTGTATCGATCCGCCCGTTTCGCTATCCGCTTCCCACCGTTCCATGTTGCTCGAAATGTTCCGGTTCGTTCCTTCGTCGTCGGCGTCGCATTCGCGAGCCCGCGCAGCGTCTTCCCGTAAGTTCGCGAGGTCTCGTCTCGTCCGCTCTTCGCATCCGCAGAAAATGTCTCGACGGGTCCCTCCGTTGGCGGCGTCGTATTCGCGAACACACGCGCTGTCTCTCCATAAGTCGGCGAGATTCTCTCGCGCGTTCCGTCGCGCCCATCGTATCCAGCGCCGGTGTTCGATGTTTACGAATCCGTCTATACGAATATCGCCCTCGAACATTGCATATATGGTCTATAAATATTATGTAAAAAACTATTATGAAAAAAGTATTATGCGAAGTATATGTAAATAATATCACACGATTTTTTATAAAATGTATACTATAAAATGCTACGTACCGGTTTTGGAAAGACCACGCGAAATGTGTGTTTATTTAAAGTAATCGTCCACATCGTCGATTTCTTTCACGCGCACTTTGTTCACGGACTGTTGGATACTTTATGGAGAGCAAAAGGGGATAAACGTTGTCTCGATTAACGTATTAGAGTAGGAGAAATGTCGCGTTCGGTATAACTATCGCGATAAAAACGAAGACGCGATAGGAGGAATACGCTATAAAAGGAAGGCAGAACTTATTCGTGTAGTATGTATATTTAATGTATATGGGGTATAAGTGTGATACATACATCCGTAATAGATAAAAATATATAATTAAATGACATATATTATATACATATATAAATATATAATTAAATGACATATACATATAAAAATATTAATAATATATAATATAAGTAGGTATAGATATAATATAAGTATGTATGATATAATATAAGTATAATAGAAGTATGTAATATAAGCATATAATATTATTATATAATAATTTACAGCAGTGCTCGGAGATAGTTGCCCTTTTCGGGCCGATATGTGAAGCGACGCCTACGGTCCCCCCACTACCGCTCGAGGCTCGACGGCCGAGCCGCCGATCGCGCGCGTAATCTCAGGTTATGCCTCAGGAGCGTCCCGATCTAAAAAATATGCTGAGATTGTACCTGCCGTCAAATCGTCGTTTAAATTTGCTTTGCCAGATAATTTATCTATTAGTAATATATTATATATGTTATAGTAATATATATATTATATAATATATTAATTTGTCTATTAGTAATATATTATCTATTATATTGTCTTATCTATATATTATCTATTAGTAATATATTATATACGTTATAGTAATATATATATTACTATAACATATATAATATATTACTAATAGACAAATTATCTGGCAAAGCAAATTTAAACGACGATTTGACGGCAGGTACAATCTCAGCATATTTTTTAGATCGGGACGCTCCTGAGGCATAGCGTTACGCGCGCGATAGGCGGCTCGGCCGTCGAGCCTCGAGCGGTAGTGGGGGGACCGTAGGCATCGCTTCACATATCGGCCCGAAAAGGGCAATTATCTCCGAGCACTGATTTACAGAATTAATCTTGTATATCGCGCAAACGATCGCGTCGCTCCGACCACCAGTTATATAATTTCTGCACGTTCTCCAACGCGCAGTTCTTCGCGTGATATCCACACCGAAACGTTCGCGCGAAGTTCAGAGTCTCCAAGCGCCCGATGTCCTCGTAATCGGCGTCGATGGTCTCGATAGCGACGTCGAGATCCTCGGCGACGTTTCCCAGAATTTCTGCTAGCCACTTTTTCTTCTCGTAACCTTTGACGTAGACTCGCACCGTCGAACCTCGATTTGATTCGCGGCACATGGCTTCCCGAATGAGTTTTTTCATAAATTCATAATTTACGTGTCCATCGGTCCAATTTAGCTGATGATGATTCAAAGTTAGCCAACTCGCTTGCGATTTCTCCGCCTTCGTCAGCAGATTCCACGATATCGGGGCGCGGAAGATGTGATGTGTCAATTCCACGCCATTTCTTAGCACGGCTACTTCTTTCGCGACGAATCTCTCGTTAACAATAAAGCCTTGTAGATCGGCGAAAATCGGCACGTCCATCGCTGTCGTTAGTCGAAGTTGGAATGTTCGCTTATCTGTCCTTTCTTTTTAAACGCTTTATCCCCTCCTATGTCTTTCAAATATCGCTGTATTGCTCTATACGATTCTGCGTACAACGTTGGTAAGCGGATTGTATTCCACCACTCGATCATGAATAATGAGACAGTAGGCTGTGGTATTAGAGGGAACGTTCTCTTTACAGTCGAATTCTACGCGAACGTCCACAGTGGCGCTCTTGATCGATTCGTTCTGTCGAGAACAGTCGATGACCACGAGCGGACCGTGGGTTAGAAATTTGTTTAGATTTAAGAGCGTCTCATCGTTATCGCATCCGTAGTACGTTCTCCGAAATTTCGAGTACATATCGTACAGCACGGCAACTTTATGCTTTTCGAAATCCAGATTCATATCGTCATAGGGATAAAAATCGGAATTAAGATATAGCTTGACGTTGGTTAGTTTACAATCATCGAATTGAGAAATCTCCTGAGATAGAACATTCTTCCTTCCAGACTGTAGCGCGAAGATAACGTATCGCGGTTTCTCGAGCTGCGTCGCCGCTTTGACCGCCCACGAGTGTTTGGTCATGCTTTGCAGAAGCGGAAACTCGTAGAGGTCCCACGAACGAAAAGCGATGCTTAGATACCGTCCGCTGTCTAACGTGCGTAATAGCGCCAATTTATTAACGTCATTTAGCACTATATGTGGCATTCGCCACTGTATCTTCAATAAGATGATCTTAGGTTCGTACGTTTCACGCGATATAAGGCAATTGTTATCGTTGCGCGCTCGTATCAGAATGAGTTCGTGTCGCGCGTTGATCACGACGCGTTTGTAATCCTCGCAAAAACCTAGCAACACGTTGAGTGGTACACAAAAGTTGAAATCACCGATCGGCCAATGAAGCGTCGTCGCGAAGTCCCATCCAGCGTTTTGTAATATACTGCTTCTCTCGGTTGTCAGCGACACATAATTCTTGATCGTACTCGTTATTCCGACATTTCTATTTCGACCGATCTCTACGCCATCGAGTTCGTAGCGAATCTCCTCGAACATAAACGCCGCGCAATTGTTCACCAATCTCGTCGTCAACGCGCTTTCTTCCTCCGCGCTCGACGATTTCTTCGACTCGAGTCTGCCCTCGATGTACAGAAAACTCTCGCACGGTAACGTGTACAGATCTTGTTGTTGTATAGGAATTCGTATTTCGTCGCTATTTCCAAACGTTGTATTAGCATAAGGATTATACGTGTGAGTCTTGATCTTGACGATGCGATCGTCGAATACTGGTTCCCCACCGATGCTTAAGATGTCACTCATTTTGCTTTCACAAATATGCGGTCTTCGGAACAACGAAACCTAAGGAGCGCAGGAAAGCCGCGTTGGCGACGGTCAATTTTCCGCTCCCCTTCTTTCTCCTCTTCGCGTCGAGGGCGATGACGGGCGCGTTTTTCACGTTCGACTCGTTCACGACGAGCATAGTACGCGCGCCTCTCTTTCGCTCTATCGTCTTCGTCGCACGTGTAAACGAACCGTGATCTCCTCGCCGCGAAAATCGATCGATCGTCCGTTCTGATCCACAATACGCACGTTTATATCGGTAATGGTCCGCGCGATTACCGGAAGATAAATGATTTGCGCCGAGATCTCCGACACTTTATATCCGGGTGGAACGTTAGGTGCGAATTCATGTATCGTATGCGCCGATTTGTCGTTGTGGTACGCTCCTGTCGTGGCGTTACACTGTATGCGAATAACATTAACGGCCATAATATTTACCGGTTTGTCGGACGAGTACCATTTATTCGGTTGTAGTATACGAGACGATGAAAAACCCAATAGCGAACCGATGTTATCGGGTTTGGTAAAATTAACTCGATACGCGCACTTGATCTCGCTTCTCATGGTGTTATCGTTACCGCGAAGGATTATGGAACGTTCACCTTTACCCTCGTATTCATTGTCCTCGTAATAGTCATCGACATCGTATATATAATCGTCGTCATCATCGTCGCTCGTCCTTCGTTCTTCGTTCCCCTTCTTTCGCTCCGCTTCTCGCGCGACATTCGCTCGTCGTTTGCGATGAATCGCGGCCTTCAAGTACGCGCTTATGGCGCTTAACTCGTAAGATCCAACGGGAATCGTGATAATATCGTCGTTATCATCGAAGTAAAATTTATTATTTGTAGAATTTACATTCGGTATCGTGTTGTAAGTTTCAAGATTAGTAAGACCTAGTTCGTAATGACCATCGCTGAGATCCAAGGGCGGAAAGTAGCTCGCCGCGAGAACGCTGCTTCGTCCGGATAGCGTGAGAGTCAGCGACATGATCGATGAGAGCGAACGAATCGCGGACGACTGCGCTCGACCGATGAACAACGATCGATGTTATAGTTGAAACTTTTTCCAATCAATACTTCGAAGAAATCGCAGACACAATTGTCCGCATATGCTCTGATCACGCGTCTGCTGAGAACGACGATTGTACTGGATATTCGTATCACGCCCGAGATAACGCTCAAGTTCGCGCGGTGGACGAAGATCGCCGAAACCGTCGTAGTAGATTGCGTCGTCGTCTTTTTTTCGCATACGCCACCCAATGAGTACCAGGCCCCGATGTGTCGTCCAAATTTACGATACCGCTCTCTCTACGACGCACTTGCGATGGAAGCGCGTCGCGCATAAACACGCCTCTGAAGTGAGGCACGCGCGAGAGTATCGCCGCGCGATTCAACTGTTCGTTCGTCGTTACGCCGGCGGACGGGAAAATGCCTAGCGTTTGTTTCCACGAAGTTTTTTTTTAGTTCTCCCTCTCCTTCTCCCTCTCCTCCTTGCCATATATGCGCCGCTTTCACGTTTGTACGGCGCGAGATACAAACCGCGACCTTCCATCGCGCGATCATGGCGCTGCAGCTCCTCCAGTTGTCGTCGCGCGGCTTTGCGATCGTTCACAGCCTTTACGATTCCCGCTGCTCCTCCAGCCAAAGAACCAAGAGCTCCCAATAACGGTAGTAGGGGCAAAAAACCACCGCGTTTTGCTACGGGAAGCGTTCGTTTCCTTGTAGAGGTCGTTACTTTCCTCTTGCTCTTCTTCCTCTTGGTTTTTGCAGCCATACCCATTCCAAGTTTTGTTTTCGCTTTCATAGCCACCCATACGGCCGTCGCGGCGGCTCTCTCGTCGAAAGTCGAATCTTTCGCCACGACGCGCTCGCGCGCTTTATCGGCGAGCGCTCGATCGGCGACGCGTCGATTAGCGAGATCGTCGTTTCGCGAGTACGCGACGTCGTGATCGCGACAGGCTGCGTCTAGCGGATTAATACCTCGATCACCTCGCGCGAGTCGTTTCGCGAGATGGGTGCCCGGTCCGCAAAATTGATAGCCGGGTATGTGCAATTCGAAAGGAAGCGCGTTTATCGCTCTGTTTAATAAACCAGTGCCGCCGATATCGCCGGTCACACCGTTCCGCCGCTTCGCGAATTGCATTCGCCGCAATCTTTAACGAGCGGTGCCGGGCCGTCGATGTGCGTTCGTTGCCAGGGACGATTGTAATGTTCCAGGCATCGGCAGTAGCGCTGCACTTCCGAGTCCGCTCTTATATGTTCAGGCAATTTTTCCCACAATTCTTCCACGTAGCGACCGAAGTGTTTTAGCAAAATTATCTTCGGGATAAACCGCAACTGCTCGATGGAAAAATCGAGAATATCGTCGCTGTCTAGCAGTGCGATAAGCATCTCGATCTACCGCGCGCGATTTGCTACTGCGCGATCGACGACGATCGATTCGTATATAAATAAAAAGTAACACCTGTTTCGCGCAAGTGTGTCGCGCACGCGCGCGATAATAGAGAG
Source organism: Formica selysi (assembly GCA_009859135.1). Lineage (NCBI taxonomy): Eukaryota > Metazoa > Arthropoda > Insecta > Hymenoptera > Formicidae > Formica > Formica selysi. Next base: position 392,695 of record CM020808.1, on the reverse strand, counting down.
ATGCGTTTCGTACGGCAACCGATCGCGATAAGAGTGTCAAATCTCGACGGTAGAACGCGAACGCCGAATAACGCTGGGACGCGCAGACACGGTCGCCTGCTGCCGAACGCCATTCGCTGCGTCGTTTGCGGTCCCTCTAATTGTGGTAAAACGAACGCGTTGATAAGTATGTTGGAGAGCCCGCACGGTGTACGCTTCGAGAACGTTTACGTCTACTCGAAGTCGTTGCAACAACCTAAGTATCAATATTTGGAAAATCTTTTGATACCAATGGAAGATATTGGTTATTTTACATTTTCCAACAACTCTGACGTTATTCCCCCTAGCGAGGCGCTCCCGAATTCGATAATCGTGTTCGACGATGTAGCATGCGACAAACAGGACACCGTCAGAGAATACTTCGCTATGGGTCGACACTCGAACGTCGATTGTTTCTATCTGTGTCAAACGTATGCTAAAATACCGAAACATTTAATACGAGATAACGTGAATTTGCTAATTCTCTTTAAATAGGACGGTACTAATTTGCGACACGTGTACAACGATCACGTGAATACCGACATGTCGTACGACAATTTTCACGCTCTATGTCGCGCGTGTTGGCAGCGCAAGTACGGTTTCCTAGTGATAGATAAAGATAGCGCGCTCCGTAACGGTAGATACAGACGAGGATTTAACGACTTCGCCATACCGTAGAGTGATCAGTCGTCGCGGATACGTTGAGCACATCGATCGCTCTTCCGTGCCCGAGCGAGAAGGATCGTTAATCATGATGACTACGACGACGGATATCGGCGAACGAGAGAAGACGGCGAGAGAGATCGCTCGGACGCGAGCGTCTATTCGTAGAAAACACATTGAAGACTGGCAAAATGGAGAACGAGATCGCTATGGAGAGCCGTTTTAAGCCGATCGTAGAACCGTTGCGGCGCATCGCCGAACGCGCCGAGCTAGACGAGATCGAGCGAGACGCGATCAAACGCGAGACGATTAAACGAGACACCATCGACGCCGCGCCTACGATGACGAGTATCAAGAGAAAATGGGAGGGGAAGAGCTGACCCCTACGCGGGAAAAGCCTAAATTGAAACGACTACGAGCGCGACGACGATTGGACGTTGTCTCTACTCCGTTAAACGCGTCTCTCGCGGAACACCGCGAAATGGTTGAGAGAGATCCATTTGCACGAGGTAGGGAGGAGGTGTTCGAAACCGAGAATCTCGAATCGCCCTCGACGCTCGAAACATCTATTAGACGAACTCTGCGAACTCCTCAAGGTCGCGATATGCTGCACGGTCAGCTAGGACCGTTGGGACGCGAGTACGTTGGTGCTCTTCTCGGTGGGGAAAAATCAGACAAGATCGACAAGCGATTCGACGTAGACACTGATGACTCTATACTCATAGACGGAATTAGATATATCGGTACTCCCGGTTTGTACGAATTAATCTTCAAGAGACTTCCCGACGAGCTTATATATACCGAAACCGATAAACTAACATATAAAAGTATATTGTTAACGACAAACGCTCACAGACGCAACCATGACGCTAGTAAAGCTGTTTTAGGAAATAAGGGATATAAATATAAAAACGTCATCGCTCCGCTTATCCACAATGACGGCGCGAAAAAGGTGGGCGCGGGTCGCATACCATCAACCATGCGAGTCACGGGCGAAAGAGTCGATTACGTTCACTGGGACGATCCAAATGAATTAGTGGATCGCCTGCAATTACTCGATGCTTCGCGTCAAGCTGGTAACGATGCTCACGACAACGAGATTCTATCGATAATCGATGAGCTTCGCGGAACAGGCGCTATCGTATAAATCTAATCGTCGCGTCGACGGTCGCCGCAGTTGTACACGAGATGCGCGCGATATCGACGCAATGTCCGTGAGCAAATTATACCTCTGAATACCTCTGAAGAAACACGGCTACGACGCGAAGAGAGAAAGATTACGCCCAGCTATCGAATCTTTGCGAAATTACGTGCGCGTTAACGCGCTGTGTCTGGGTTCTTTCGTCGACTACGACGCGAGAGAACGCAAGATAAGACGTCTGGCCTCACCGGAGGAAGACACCGACGCGACGAGCAAGAGTTACGTCAAACTCGCGTTACGCGCCGCGAGAGAGGACGAGATCGGACATCGCGAAAGCGTCGAGAGAATCACGTCGCAATTGAGAAAAGATACAAACGAGGTGAGACAGACAGCTGTCCTACTGTTCACGAGACTCACTCAGCTCGATAACGCTATGAGTAAACAGATAAGCGTTGTGGAGAGTAATGTTTCAAAAATCGAAACAAACGAGAACGTTCTGCGTAAACGAATAGACGCTGTGGAAAATTCCATTTCGAAAATCGTAGCGAGCGCCACACTCTAAATAAACGGATCGACGCTGCGAAAAATACGCTATAACACTACGCGGAGCGCTGATAATCGTACAGCGATACGGGAATTGATCGAGAAGTTGCTGTAGATTCCGAACGGGACGCAAAGCGATTTGGAGAAAATCGTGGTATCACGCTTTAGAATGAGTGTCGAAAAACGAATATTGGTAGAGGAGTTGCACGCGCCCGCGAGAAGAAACTTCCCGCGACGTCGCGTCACGATGCGCGGGTACGACGACTTGTGGCAAGCGGATTTGGTCGAGATGCGTCCTTAAGCGAGACGTAACAAAGGTCACAACTACATACTCACTGTTATCGACGCGTTAAGCAAATACGCGTGGGCCGTACCGCTCAAGAGCAAGAGCGCTAGCGAGGTTGCCCGAGCCTTATCTAAGATAGTGCGAGACTCTAAGCGGTGTCCGAAAAATTTGCAAACGGACAAAGGGAAGGAATTCTACAACGTCGAAGTGCGGAAGGTAACGGAGAAGCGTGGAATGAATCATTATTCGACGTATTCGGTGATTAAGGCGTCGATCGTCGAACGATTCAATCGCACACTCAAGAACTCCATGTGGAAGTACTTCACGCTTAACGGAACATACAAATGGATCGACGCGTTGCCTCGACTCGTCGAAGAGTACAATGCGCGAAAACATCGTACTATCGGTATGAGACCTATCGACGTAACTCCAGCGATCGCTGATAAACTTTTAAGTACTGTATATAGCAACATAAAGATCGCGGCTCCGGCGAGATTCAAAATAGACGATCCGATACGCGTTAGCAAATTCAAAACGATTTTCGAGAAAGGTTTTACACCCAACTGGACCACCGAGATCTTCCGAATAGCAAAGATACAACGAACCAATCCCGCGATGTATTTATTGAAGGATTCGCGCGACGAAGCAATCGCCGGAGGATTCTACGAGCACGAGTTGTCACGCGTTTCCGATCCCGACGTGTACCTCGTGGAGAAAGTGCTGCGTCGAAAGGGCGACAAGATTTACGTAAAATGGCTGGGAATGGACGAGTCGCACAACTCTTGGATAGATAAATTAGTTGTATTATGATAACAATGTATTTTATTTAAAATGTAAAATTTTATTAGAAATAAACTGTTATTATTTATAAACTAAGCTGTTATTATTTATAAAATAGACAATATTATACTTATAGTAACAATAAGCTATACACGTTTTATCGATTAAAAAATAAAGTTTATTAGAATTTTCGATACAATATGTGATATTTTTCGCTTTACAACGGTATTCTATAATGCCCCCATGGTAAAGTATCCGTAGTTCCGGGTACGATGTATCGCTTGTCGTCGTACGGATTGAGCGCGATCTTCGATTCCGACACTGTGTACACCTCGTGTAACTTGGATCTTACGCAGGACTGCTCGCGCGTTATCTCGATCTCTCGTCGCAGACAGCGCGTGTAATCGTCGAATGTTATCGTTCTCGCGACGACGCCGCTTTTAACACCCTTGATCTTCTTCGTGTCGAGTTTACCTTCGACTCGCAGCACGTACATCTTCGCTCTGAGCCCGACGAATTCTGTCATGATCGCGCCATTATTCTCGTCCTTCATTAAACCTGGCACTTTTTTGTTAGTGAGAGATATGCCGTATGCATTATCCACCGCGTAATCGCTCGTGTCGAATCGATCGATGTCGCGCTTCATATCCTCGTACATATCCTCGCACTCGATAGATGAGACTATCCGTGTCGGTGTACATTATCCTGCACTTGTCTCGATACAACGGTAACATATATTCGTAGTGAAATTCGTATAAACAATTCTTGAACATATCGAGAATGCACATTCCTACGTAAATCGGTTTGTTGAATTTAACCTCGAGTTTACGCAATTCCACGGCTACGAGATCTTCCGCGAAAACGCTTCTGCTGTGAAAGTTCGGCTTCGCGATCATCGCCTTCGCGCCGTATCGCCCATCCTATCGAGTCACGAGCCGAACATCGGAATGATTACGCACATTCTCCATAGTCTTACCAAACATGGCGTTATTCATCAATTTGTATAAATTTTTCTCGAATTCGTTTCTCGCGCTAGTTCGCAATCGCGTGTTCAGTTCGATGTATCCGCGCAACCATGGAGATTGCGTGAATCGTAATAATTTATGTATCTTCGTAACGCGTAATCCATGTCGAACGCATTGTTGTAGATTACGATAATACATTATGTAATGGTGCTTATCGTACAGCGTGGCGAGAAGTTTATCCTGTCGTTTTCTGGGCGGCTTATCGTGCGTCGGGCAAAACGGCATGTCACCGTGCGAGTCATGAAGGTCGAGCGGATACGCAAGATCGACTTCTAGAATATAACCGATAGGCGAGTTCGATGTTATGGACATTAGGTTGATGTTCGTAACATCACCGACCCATTGAAAATCTTCGTAAGGTAACGATTGACACATCGCCCATCCGTACAGATTATTTACATCGAAATACATAAGATACGACGGTGGTTTTGAGGAATTGTACGATTGTACGTACTTGTTATTAGCGCGCGCGTATCTATTGGAACATTGACTTGGCCCACCGCGTATTCCGCGTTCCACAAACATTATCATATCGATGTCGGTTAACAGCTCGAATCGAACACCCGTATGCTTTAACATAGCATCCCACGTGTATCCGGGTAACATGTTATTACATGTGTACATATTAGATGTTTACACTATTGTGCGCGGGATCTAAACCATAGCTCTTTGCATACGCGAAAATTTTCGAAGACATCGGCCAATAGAAGAACATCGGTTTTCAGATACAGATCGCTATAGTCACCCAACGTCTCGACGCGAAACCGCTCCCAAACTCTTATCGCGCGCGCGTAATCGCTAGCGGATACGATATCACCGGTCAACGAACTGTAGAACGCCTCGCGTGGCGGTAGACAAGTCTCCAGCAACTTATCAACGCTGTCGACGTATTCGTACGGAAATACACCTTTTCGCGTAAGGAGCTCGAAATCGACGTCGTCGAGATAGGAAAATTCAGAACGCATGATCGTCAGCTCGCTCTTGTCGAGATACGACGCTAATTTTTCGAGACTCGCGCTTAGAAACTTGAAGGAATCCACGAAACGCAATTTCACGCCGTCTTCCGAACCGTCCCCCGTTCGATGCGTGTTCGATGTTCTTTGCGAAGGAGATGTACGTTTCTTTCGTCAACGGCAACAATTCAACGCTACCGGGAAAAGCGTTAGCCACATCTCTGATAATGAAATGCGCGTCGTAGCCCGATAAATTGTGAAAGAATATAGGAATCACGTACGCTTCCTTATAATTCGAATGCGCGTTACCTCTGTATCGTCCGGTCAAATGACTGTGATCGCGTACGCGAGTATCTTCCGGTTCGAACGGTCTCTCGCACACGTGACAATGCGTCGCGTTCTTGAATCTCTCCCATTCATCCGGTGTAAGATCCGTCATAGGCACATAGGCGTCGAGAATATTCCTCGCGTTAAGGGCTAGATCGTACAGTTCCCGAAGGAACCACGATACGCAATTCTCACCGCGATAAGCTCTGTACACCGATTTAGCGTCGTCGAACGCGCATCGCGCGTAATATCCCGCGCTATAGAATTTATGATGTTGAACGATGGACGTGTTCGATGTTCTCTTCTCTTCCTTCTTCTCTAGCACGCATTCCAGATCGGCGTACACCACGAACGGAAGTCGCTCCTTTCTATTATGGTTGCGAAAATGTAGCCACTTGTCGTCTTCGGTAGGAAGAACGATATAAGAACTCATAGCGCACTCGTTCATTCTTCCGCAGTCCGCGCTATGAGTCGATAAATTTTCGCCCGTTCGAAAATAATGCATACATCTACAACATAACATCTACAACGTAACACTTATTTTTTACATCGCGTATATTATTTAAAATGTGTAATACATTTCTTCTTTCTTATTAGTTTCATGCTTACCGATCGCATATGTGCGCTTTATGTTGTCGAGCGTTCAATTGCGAGCCGACGAGACGGGACAGATCCCCGATACACGCGAAGTGCGCCGCGTTGTCTCGTCGCGTCGTTTCGCTCAGATACAACAGATTGACGTGTCTTTCCTTCTTGTCGTTAGTGAGACGCAGAGGAGCGATACCGCGGCCGCCTTTCTTCTTATCCAGAACGGTATACACATTGATAGATATATCGTTAAAACGCTCGAACCTGGTGATTCCGTTCAAACTCATGGGAAACTCAATGCCCTCCAAATTCAACACCGTTGAGTAGTGAGGATACCGCGAGCTTCTTTCCGCGTGTCTTTCGACCGGATATAGAGCGGCGACTACCGCCCACGCGAAACACGCGTTATCCGTAGATCGTACATTAATCACCGCTCTTTTCAACTTGATCTCTCGCGGTATCTCGACGTGACATCCGACGCGCATAGGATTATACCTGTTTACGTTCACCATTAGATTTAGTATCCGCGATAACGCCCATCCGCTATCGCGCTCCTGAAACTCCTCCAGCGAAGCTAGAATAGCTTCGACCACGCGCCTCCCGTACCACTCTCGCAGATCGAACGTAGGTAGAAGCGGATGATTCTTCGTGGCGACGGTCTTAACTGCGATCTTGTCGCCCGAGACGAACTCGCCGTTGAAAGCGGTATTAACCTTTACGCTGTTGTACCTCCCCATAACATCGCGTACTCGATCGAACACGGTGTCCCCGGCATCCTCGAGAAATCGCAGAGGTTCGATGTAATAGAAATTAATAATCGCGCCGGTTAACACGCGTCTAGCGAAAGCCGTCTCGATCTCGAACCACGAAAATCCCTCGCGTCTCTCGACGCCGCCGCCCACGCGCTCGAAACGTCGACGCAGATCGTCTCTCGCGCCTGTCAATCGAACGATTCGAGCCACCAGAGAATTGATGGTTCCGGTGGATCTTTCCCGGCGCTCGCCTCGACATCTCTCCCGTAGAGATTCGAGACGCTCGTCGCATCGTCGCGCCCACGCGAGATGCGCTTCCGCAGTCGCGACGTTTCGCGCGCTCTCGAGAAGATCGCGCTCTTCCATCGTTTCTCGATCTTTTACTAATTCTTCAATGGACGCCAAGATTTTTTACTAATACGCCATGTATCTTCCTCGTCGTACTCCTCGATGTAAAATAAGGCTCTCGTATCGCATCCGCTGCACCAATGATTCGACGCCTTGAAAATTTCGTCGATGAGATCGCACGCGCTCACTATCTGGCTGAGCACCGTTTTTTTTACGTGCGTCGATATAGTTCTCGCAAAACTCGGTTCACGCGCGCAACCCCTGCAATATCTCTCTTCTTCCTCGTGATAGTATCCGTTATCGAACTCAACCAAACTTGTAGAAGCAATGCACAACGTGATTAACCTCCCACGAAAATTTGGGAACACCGTATCGCCACTTCCAATTGCGGTAAAGTAAATAGCGGTCTGCTCCAATGTCCGCGAAGGGTTCGTCGAATGGCGCGACGCTCGCTTCTCGCACGAGTTCTTCGGAAAAATATATTTTTTCTATACAGTATAAACAATCCTTTATGTAATATTCGCGCAATTCGTTCTTTAAACAATTTGGTATTTCTAATACCCGTATATCTCCGATATTGTTAATACAACTATTCACTACTCTTCTGGTTAGTGTCGTTAAAGTATTCGGTGTATGCTTCATTGCGTACGTCGTTTCGAAAATATGTTATAGTCCACGCTTTTAACAAACTCTGTAATGATCTTAGTTTTGTTATTCATGGGTAGACAGAAGTTTTCTCCCAGTTGCAAAAGTCCTTGTACTTCTAAAGGAATATGGGTGGAGGATAAGTTAACGAACCATCTGTCTTGGATGTGGAGAGAAGAGGGGGAAGGATACATGCATGAATTGTAACGCTTCGTACGTCGATCAAACCAGCAGACTTTTAAAAACACGAATTGCAGAACACCGCAATCACATCAGACGAAATACGACACAACACTCGGTTATCACGGACCACAGACTTAGTGGCCACGAATTCGCATGGAATAACGTGGAAATTTTGGACGAGGAACGTATATATGGAAAGCGCCTTATGTCGGAGATGATATTTATCAGGCGACAAACCAATAGTTTAAATTTGCAAAGCGATACAGAGAATCTACACCATGCATATCTCACGTTGGTCGAAAATTTACCAAAAATTTGAAGAATTACGAGCGCGCCTTTTACCGGGTTAATGATAGTTACCGACGCGTCACAATGTTTGAGTGTTTGTTTGTGTGCCGGCAATGTCAGAAGGCTCGATATAGCTGACATTTGAATTAACCGACAGTCGTGCCTTGCCTTCGGGGACTCGCGGTATCTCGTCCGATGGATTGGTGAGTTGGCCGCATCCAAACAATTCCGGTGCATACACTAACACATTATTTTAAAGGTACGCATAATTACAATGGTGTTTCGATCCGAAACCATACACTTTTGCCCTTTACGAATGGCACCGGAAAGAGGCCGAATTATGCTCGTCCGTCGGGAGGGATGCTGAGTGTCTGACAGATACTCAAACGCGTTTAATCTGTACGTAATTATGATAATCATATTCGAATTGTTCATTTTGGTCCAGAATGTTATTTCATATTATATGTTTGCGATCCACAGATGCTGAAGATGGTCCGAAACATAGGACCGAAACGTACGTTTAAATAATAAACCAAATAAGTTTAACAAGAATTTGCGCTCAACCTACTGCGCGAGGCTCTTAATTAGCCCGTCTTCTTCAAATTATATTAAATTAAATTATTCAAGAATTAAATGTTGTCCGTATAAGATTTATAATTTGTTAATATTAGCCTATCGCTATAATGTACAATGTAGGCGTAATACACACGGCGTAATACATAGAAAACGAGGAAATAAAATCAGCTGTGCAGTAAAAATCAATATCACCTGATTTGAAAAAATCAATAACATGTGACAGATCGGTACGCGTGTAAGTGTAATTACGGGCGCGAGTTTTACGCGATATCCCTGGCAAACTTTGACCGCTTATAACTCAAAAACTATTGCAGCCTCAAAATTTTTGTATTAGAATTTTTGACTCTATTTTACCTCTAGAACACGCTAATAAAGTATTGTACGGAGGTTGTGAGACACCCTGTATATATATATATATATATATATATATATATATATATATACAGGGTGTCTCACAACCTCCGTACAATACTTTATTGTATACTATATGTATACAGGGTGATTCAAAACAACCTTCTGTCCTTACAATGTCATATACTTGACTCAATTTTAAGACGATTTTTCCTTTGCCAAAATTTTTTCCGAGGCTTAGTTTTCAAATTATAAGTCAAAATAGTTAACGAATTACGGGCCGCGTACGCGAGGCAGGCAGGGGCGGCGCAACTCACCGTTCGATGCTGGTGATTACGTGAAGCGCTCGCTGCGATCAACTGTTTGCTACACGCGATGGGTGTAAAAGAGAGAGAGAGAGAGAGAGAGAGAGAGAGAGAGAGAGAGAGAGGAGGGAGGGAGGGAGGGAGGGAGGGAGGGAGGGAGGGGAGGGAGGGAGGGAGGGAGGGAGGGGGGGGAGGGAGGGAGGGAGGGAGGGAGGGAGGGAGGGAGGGGAGGGAGGGAGGGAGGGAGGGAGGGAGGGAGGGAGGGAGGGAGGGAGGGAGGGAGGGAGGGAGGGAGGGAGGGAGGGAGGGAGGGAGGGAGGGAGGGAGGGAGGGAGGGAGGGAGGGAGGGAGGGAGGGAGGGAGGGAGGGAGGGAGGGAGGGAGGGAGGGAGGGAGGGAGGGAGGGAGGGAGGGAGGGAGGGAGGGAGGGGAGGGAGGGAGGGAGGGAGGGAGGGAGGGAGGGGAGGGAGGGAGGGAGGGAGGGAGGGAGGGAGGGAGGGAGGGAGGGAGGGAGGGAGGGAGGGAGGGAGGGAGGGAGGGAGGGAGGGAGGGAGGGAGGGAGGGAGGGAGGGAGGGAGGGAGGAGAGGGAGAGAGAGAGAGAGGAGAGAGAGAGAGAGAGAGAGAGAGAGAGGAGAGAGAGAGGAGAGAGAGGAGAGAGAGGAGAGAGAGAGAGAGAGAGAGAGAGAGAGAGAGAGAGAGAGAGAGAGAGAATGTGTATGTGTGTGTATACGCGTATACGCGTTCTCTCTCACACATACACCCCATGCAGTCAGATTAAATGATTTATATTGGGTTATCGAAAAAAAATTATTATTTGGATAGTGGAAAAAAACCTAAAGGATATTTACGAAACCTTTTCGATTTATTTGGCTTTGTACAGATTTGCTGCTTCATTATTATTAATAATACCATCGTATATTTGTATTTATTTAAAAATGTTAACATATACTACAAAAAAAAATGATATCGCTAAAAACTTACCTTTTTAAAAAAAGGTAAAACAAAGGCGCTAAGTACACGCGCCACTTGTGAAGAACTGTATTTATATATATTTATAAAATAGTGTTATTTTAAATTATTGGAAATAAAAACTTATAAAATTATTTTATACAAAAAAAAATTGTACAAATATATCCTCCAAAAATAATGATATCAACAAATTGCGCCAACTAAAAATAAAAATTAAACAAATATTTTAACCGAAAACAATTGTACAAAATAACTGTTCTAATTTCTATAAAAAATTAAAAATTTATACAAATAAAAAAAATTTTAATTTGAAAACTTAGCGCTGCTAATTTTCAAAGTATATATTAAAACTAACAAATAATAAATTTAATTTAGATCTAAATTTAATTTATAGAAATATATTTAATTTAGTTACATCAATAACTACAATGTATTAAAGAATACATAAATTTTAGCGTATTGTTTAGTTCAGCAGCGCCAAGTTTTCTAAACTAAAATTTTTTTTATTTGTATAAATTTTTAATTTTTTGTAGAAATTAAAACAGTTATTTTGTACAATTGTTTTCGGTTAAAATATTAGTTTAATTTTTATTTTCAGTTGGCGCAATTTGTTGATATCATTATTTTTGGAGGATATATTTGTACAATTTTTTTTTGTATAAAATAATTTTATAAGTTTTTATTTCCAATAATTTAAAATAACACTATTTTATAAATATATATAAATACAGTTCTTCACAAGTGGCGCGTGGACTTGGCGCCTTTGTTTTACCTTTTTTTAAAAAGGTAAGTTTTTAGGGATTTTAAAGACGTCACGGCTGAACAAAATAAGAACGAATACATTAGAGACGCTTTCATTAGTGGTTTACTCTGTTCTCGTATACGGCAAAGGTTACTTGAAAATATAACACTCACTATGGATGCTGCTTTTGCCAAGCCAGAGCTCTAGAAATGGCTGAATAACACTCTCCTTCCTATTCTGGCCCACTCATTACTATGGCCGCCGTTGTTAAAGAAGTAATTGAACCTGATCCAGTGAAGTTTGAGGCAACCGTGGCAGGCTTATCAAAGACTAAAAGGTGTTACTTTTGTGGGGAAAGCCGCCACTCACGGATTCAGTGAAGCCTGAGGCAACCGTGGCGGGCTTATCAAAGACTGAAAGGTGTTATTTTTGTGGGGAAAGCCGCCACTCACGGATGTCATGCCCAGCGAGAAATGCTATACGTAGATTATGCAACAAGAAGGGACACTATCAGCGAGTATGTAAATCAAAATCTGTATCAAATATTACTGCGTCTGCTGGCACTTGCATCTGTCTCCGCGGCCGCTTCAAATTGTCTTAGGAAATCGATAGTGGAAAGTAAAGTCAATGGAGTTAAGTTAAATGCTTTAATAAATACCGGAAGCTCTCTAAGCTTTATTAACTATCTTTTGTTAAGAAATGTGATATCAAGGATGCCATATCTTGGCAGAATTATAATGGCCAACTCTTCTTTATCTACGGAAATAATAGGTCGATGCAACGTAAAATTAGAAATGAAAGGCCACACTTACAGTGAAGTTGAAATGCTGGTGATGAAAAATTTTTGCTCTGATGCTATAATCGGTCATGATACATTACAGTCTCATTCCTTGGTAGATATAGTTTTTCAAGGTCGGCGACCTGCGCTCAAAATCTGCAGTTTAGCAGTTGCTAAAGTACCTCCGGTTTCGCTTTTTGCTAACCTTACTCCAGATTGCGCTCCAATAGCAACTAAGTCTAGGAAATGCTCAAATGAAGACGGCAAAGTTTATAGCTTCTGAAATTAAAAGGCTTTTACAGGAAAAAATAATAGAGTCTAGCAATTCACCATGGCGTGCTCAGGCTTTTGTTGTACGAGAAGAAAATCACAAAGCAAGAATAGTTATTGATTACTCCCAAACTATAAATAAGTTTACAATGCTAGACGCTTATCCTCATCCTTTAAGGATTGAAGAGATAATAGCTAAAGTCTCGGAAAATGAGATATTCAGCACTATAGACCTCAAGAGTGCTTATCATCAAGTGCCGATTCTGGAGTCGGAAAGGAAATATACAGCCTTCGAAGCCGACGGGACGCTATACCAATTTCTGTGTATTCCTTTTGGGGCCACAAATGGAGTGGCTTGCTTCCAAAGGGTAATGGACCAGATTATTAAGGATGAAGATCTCAAGGGTACATTTCCATATTTGGATGATGTTACGATAGGTGGAAAGAATCAGGAAGAACATGATCGTAATCTAAAAATAGATGCCGCCGAGAAATACAGTCTAACGCTGAACAAGGACAAATGCCAGTTTTCTGTCAGTTCTGTTACCTTACTGGAGTATGTAATCTCCAACAAAACATCTAAGCCTGATCCCAATCGTCTTAAACGTCTTCTCGAGCTACCAATTCCCAAAGACGCAGCATCCTTACGGCGAGCTTTGGGCATGCTCTCACATTATTGCAGATGGATACCTAGGTTTTTGGAGAGGGTACATCTTTTACTTAAAAAGAACCCATTTCCACTTTCGATTGAAGCTACCTCAGTTTTCAAGACTTTGAAGAAAGATGTGGCCAGAGCAAGTATGATTGCAATACGGAATGATGTGCCATTCAAGGCGGAAACCGATGCTTCTGATTTTGCCATAGCTGCCACCCTAAACCAAGAGGGTCGGCCCGTTGTATTTTTTTCTAGGACATTAAATAAATCGGAATAACAATACTAGTCTATAAAGAAAGAAGCTTACGCCATTGTGGAATGCTTACGCTATTGGCGACATTATCTGGTTGGTCGTTATTTCGAAGTCATCACTGACAAACGTTCTGTCTCATTTATGTTTAACCAACAGCATTCCAGCAAAATAAAGAACAAGAAAATTATAAGATGGCGTTTTGAGCTTCAAGTTCAGCATAATCTATCGTCCTGGAAGTGAAAACGCGTCAGCTGATGCTTTCTCAAGAATAAGTGCTGCTGTGACCTCGAGTATAACCTCGAGTATTGGTGCATTATATGTGGCGCTTTGTCATCCGGGTATCGGTTGAACCATTGGGTTCGGGTTAAGAACGTTCCTTTTTCTATTGAAGACTTAAAGAAAATCACAAACTCGTGCCAAATTTGTGCTGAACTAAAACCGCGTTTTCACAGGTTTGAAGGGAAATTAATAAAAGCCACTTCACCGTTTAAAAGATTAAATCCGGATTTCAAGGGCCCCTTACCTACGAGGACGAGAAACCAGTATCTTTTGACGGTTGTCGATAAATTTTCAAGATTCCCCTTTGCCGTATCATGAACTGATGTCTCGACAGCTACAGTGATAAAACACTTGAAGCATCTTTTTCCCATTTTTGGAACACCTGCATTTATACACTCAGATAGAGGAGCATCATTCATGTCACATGAGTTAAGAGCATTTTTAACCTCCCAAGGTGTCGCAACTAGTCGAACAACTCCCTACAACCCCAGAAGAAACGGGCAAGTTGAAAGGTACAATGGAATAATATGGAAAACTATCATGTTGGCTCTCAAATTAAATAACATGAAAACTGAGAATTGGGAGGAGGTACTAGATTCTACATTACACTCTATTCGTTATCTTCTCTGTACTGCGACAAATGTTACTCCACATGAGCGAATCTTCAAACCTAGACGATCATTTAATGGGAGTTCCACCAACGTGGCTGACTAAAACTGGACCAGTTCTAATGAAGAAATACGTCCGTACCAGTAAATATGATCCATTAGTAGAAGAAGTAGAATTAATAGAAGCAAACCCGGAATATGCCTACGTCAGACTTCCTGATGGACAAGAAACAACGGTATCAACTAGGCATTTTGCTCCTCGGAGAAAATTCAAATGAAATAGAGGATGGGAACGAAATTGAATCGCCTGAACATCAACCAATAAACCAACAAAAAGAGGAGACGGAAGAAGCAAAGAATGATAAACAACCGCGGTCAGAAGGTTTGAATGGAGTACAACGTCTAGTTCGCTTAAAACATCCTCCCGCGTATTTATCTGAATATGTGAAAGATTAGTAAAAGGGAGGGGTGAATGTGGTATTATTTAAGTATATTGGTTGGCAAAACTTGCTAACTATATTCCGTCAGTAGGTGAGATAGGCCGCTGCTAACTCACTTTGACAATGAGAGCGAGAGAGATGGATAGAGAGATAGAAAAGGATGGAGATATGAGTTAGAACAGTTTGTAGACGACCGAGAGGGGAAGCGCGGATAGGGGGGAAGAGGAGGGGCGGGGGGGTACGTAGGGCGAGAGGGGAAGCGGGGCGAGGGGGGTCGGGGGAGCGCGTGACGTCACAGGAGGGAGCGGGTATGAATCGCTAAGATTGCCCGTGAGATGGCGCTCGGCTCGATCGGGGGTCGCGCTTACCGACTCGCCCTACGTATCCCCTCCTCTCCCCCCTGTCCACGCGTCCCCCTCGGCCGTCTACAAACTGTTCTAACTCATATCTCCATCCTTTTCTATCTCTCTATCCATCTCTCTCGCTCTCATAAAAGTGAGTTAGCACCGGCCTATCTAGACGCCCAACAAAAATAACGAGATCGCCCGGGAGATGACGCTCGACTCGATTGAGGTCGTGATTTCTCCCGGCGCGATTTGACCTTGGCGCGAAGCGTGTGATCCGTTATCCCGATTCTTAAGGGACGCGCGTCGCTTCTAGCGCGCGATCCGCGAGCGGACGCTGATATATGGCGCCGAGGGAGATGGATAGAGGAAAGGTTAGCGGCGATACGAGCGCGCTTATCGCTCGAGCGAGATAGCGAATCGTTGAAAGGTTGTGGAATAAAGAAAGATTGTGTTTTTGCGCGAGAGGAGGAGCGTTTTTATTGTTTTTCTTTTACAATATTTTTAATATATTAATAATGTGATAATACGAGTATGCGAATAAGCGTATCACGATTCTCCGAAGAGCAGAGCCTGCAGCTCGCAATCGACGATATCGTTGCGGTCGAAGTTCTCGTTATCGCGTATCATCGTGGGAATAAGCGCTGAATCGTGAGCGCCTGCCGCGATATCGAGAAAACGAGTCAGCTTGTTATCCACATGCGCGGTTAAACTGCTTAAAGATGTAACGATGCGGTTAACACAAAGTTCTAGATTTAATATAGTTAGAACGGTGCTCTTCGATACGGCCAGACGAACTTTGGGTTTCGAGACGGAGTATTCGGAGATTGTTGAGTTTACCGAATCGCACCGTTAACTGTTCGATATATATCGGCGCTGGAGGACGCGCCTCATCGCGCTCGTCGGAGCGAAAATATGATAGAAGCGTAGATCGTAGATCGAGCAATTCCTTCCACATATCCAGCGTTAGCGAGATCTCCTTGCCGTGGCAATCTCCAAGGACGATTTCCACAAAAGAGGGTCGACTAACATTAACGCTGACTTCGAGATGTTTGTACGCAGTTTTGGTCAATGGATAGCGTCTTCCTAAGATTCTGAGCGGCCGCACAATCGAAACATCCGCGTCACATCTAGGCGTTCGGTCGCGATCTCGTCTGAAAATGGATGCGGGTGATAAGAGAAACGACGCTAGCGGATTATTAATTCGAATAAACATTTAATAGTATTACCCATTGTCCTGTTTAGCTCTTTTAGCGTATCCCGCGCTATCCTCGCGGTCTCGCTCGGTTAGCCTCGATCGATTGTCAAATGAGTGCTGCTGTTGTGGTGGCCCACCCATTGTCGCGTACATTATCACTCGTTATTTTTTGTTCGTAGGCTTCGGCGTTCTCCGTCGACAATGAAGCGCTTAACTGATGGATGGTCTTTATATACTCGCGTAGAGATTTCTTCTTCCTCTTTCGCGCGCGTCCTCTCTTATATTCTATTTTTTTAAAATGACGGCAGAGTCGCTCTAGTCGTCCTCCTCGTCGATTCTCTCTCTCTCGGTCGCGTCGCTAAAACGATAAACGTGACTTAGGAGATCGCGCAATTGCCTTAGCAGCCCATCCGTAGGACACTCGATACCGAGCGCGTGTAGATCGAAAGGACCCGCCGAAGTTACAATATTTGTAAATTCGTTAAAGGCGTAAAATTGACGTTTGGCGAAAAAATATAGATTGCCATCGATATACCGAAAGGCTGACGTTATCGCGGGCGGTATTCCGGGAAATATATCTTTTAATGGAGCGTATCTAATAACTATCATGCGGCACTCGTCAATCTCCGCTACCTTGTCGTCGTCGCAGATCGCGTAGGTTCGTCCCGTGTGCGTGTTTATCGCAGCGTTAATCTTAACATTTCGAGGAAGTCCGATATCGTGGAGATATCTTGGCCAACCCGATTTTAGCTTAAGGCTAGGATATTCCGCGAGGTAGATCGAATCGTCCGCGAATAGCGCGAGATCGCCCGAGGGTCTTCGATACGCGGCGGATAGGCGCGTGAAATTCGCTGGGAGAAACGCCGCGTAATCCGTGAGCGTCATGGGCCTACCGTAGCGTTTCTCGATTACGTCGATTGACCACACATTACGGCGATTAGCTATATATAATCGGTGATTCATTATCAGCGCGGCGTCCACGCGCCGTAAAGCGCAGAGATCCGCGCGCGCGGGGTCAATTGGCGAGACACTAGTCGTAGCGGGCGCCGCGGTAGTCGCGGGAGTCGCCGTTGGATAGTTTCCGTCGTCGTGAGACCCGTACAGATTCTGTATAGCCATAATATCCTCTATGCTCAACTTAACCGGAAATTGATTCTCGATATCGGGTATATATGGAAACATTATCGAGTCGTTGCGCATGCTGTGTTGTAGACCCAAAGCGTGGCCAATCTCGTGCGTCAGCGTTTGCAACAAATGATGCGTGTTGGGAGGATTTTTATTTAGATACACGTGCCACGGTTCTGAATCGTCAACGTGCACCTCTGACGCGAAATCGGTCATTCCAGAGGGAAAGAACGCGTGAGCTAGGGCTCCCCCGGGACCGTCGAAGGTCGCCGGACAAATGCCTATATTCCTGCGATTCGCGTAAGTGTGCGCGCCCGTTCGATACGATATCAATATATCGGGTCGCAGCGGGTCGCGCGCGAAGGTTAGCGACGAATTCACCGCCCATAACTCGAACGCCGCTTCGGCCGTTCGCGAGAGTTCCTCGCTAGCTACCTGAAAATTCCACGTGAGGCGCGTTTTCGGCCATTTTCGCGCGATCGGGCTATACGCGCGATCGGGAATATCCGCGAGACCGCATCGCGATTTGCGCATAAGGCTAAGCGTAACTGCGTCTAACTCGCCGTTTCCTGATAATTGATAGTATTCTTGAAACAGCGACAAAGCGCGACGCAGAGATGTCGCGTTATCGGATGATAACGATTCTCCGTTGTCCTTTAGAAAACCGTACGCGCGCAGGAAGCGAAGCGTCTCGGCCTTTTCCGAATTAACGGGCGCGGCGGCCGTCGCGGCGACGAGCGTCGTCGCTAAGACGAGAAGAACCGTCTTCGCGTTAGTCATCGCGCGGAGCGGGGAAAGACGCGGGAAACTATCGAGAGACGCCGGGCGCGATTGATTCGCGCGTTCGGCGAGATGCCTATTTTTATCGTTGACGAATTCGGCGCGGGTGGGGGAAGAGGAAATGCGATTCGTTCGAAAAAAAGTCACAGTTCGCCCCGATTAGAGGGACGCGACCTTTCGATGGTGAGCGAACTGGGATGCGTGTTATCTAGCGGACGCTCGAGTTCCTCTCGCGGTTTTACTTTTTTATTATTTCTATTTTTATTATTTCTATTTTTATTATTCGTTTATCTTCTAAGAAGAACACTTGACGAGCGATTAGAGAAACGTACTCTTTCCAGCGACGATAAACATTCATCGCGTATCCGGGATGCGTGTTATTTAGCGGGCGCTCGAGTCCCTCTTATCACATTATTTTTTGTTATATATTTTTCTCTATAATCTATTTTTATTACTTGTTTATCTCCGCTCGTACCGCGGCATCCGCGCGTCGATCTTTATAAACGCGAGATCGTTTCGAGAAGCGTCAAAGTATTCTCGCTCGCGAAATAGTAAAGTGACTAGTCGACGAAGCGCGAAACGCTATAAGAGCAAAGTGGCGAGGTGTGAAATAACGAGAATTAAAATCAGTCGCGAACTACTCGATATGGAACGAATCGAGCAGATAATTAACGCGGCCGATTATATTAATGTGAACGGCGATTTAATTGCAATAAAGGCTTACGTTCTGGGAGATCTCGCCTCGGATTTGCGCGAGGAGGCGCGAGGCATTATCGAGAACAGTCCGGATTTGCTCAGACTGAACTTTCAGCTGGATGGAGACATCGATATCGCGCGTTTAATGTAAGTATTCGATTAAAATTTTTATAATACTTTTTATAATAAATTATAATTTGTAATAATCCTTCTACTTTTTTACTTTAGACAACAGATAGAAGATTGTATAAGAACGGCGCGAGAATCGCTCTATGATTTATTTACGAAGACGAGGACTATGCTCGCGCAGGCGCAAAATGTTCACAGCGCGTTGCGCGACGCTCGCCAACGCGACGTCGCGCTAGCCCCCGAGCAATTTGAGTTTCGCGATCGCGACTTCGCCATCCCTGAATTAATCGACAGGCTTCACGAACACGAGAATAGGCGAGTTATCGCGTCACCGATCGACGAAGAGCCCGAATCGCGGCCAATCAGCGAGGAGCCCGAATCACAGCCAATCAGCGAGGAGCCCGAATCGCGGCCAATCGACGAAGAGTCTGAATCGCGACCGATCGATGAGAATCCCGAATCGCAATTAATCGACGAGGAGCCCAAATCGCAGCCGATGGAGGACGAGGCCGAACCGTCGACGGGCGATGAGAATGAACCGCCAGCGAATGTACAATTAGAGGGTTACGAGCCCGAATCACAACCGTTCTTCGAGCTGTAACTTCACGCGTTAATAAAATTTGATTTTTTTTATACTTATATATTTCGTGTATTACGCATTTGTAAAATGTGATTCTTTATGAATAAATGTGATTCTTTATGAATAAATACTATATATTAAACGAAGCATTGATTCTTTTCGCTTCTCTTTCCTTCTTCGATATCCTCTCACTCTCGCGCTATCTTTCTTTCGTAGTAAGCGTTGGCGCTCTCTTATCGCGGAAGGGTACGCGCTCGCGATAAAAATAGTATTCGTTATATATATAAATATAAATTTATTTTATAATATAAAATACTAAAATAAAATAGATTTATTTTAATTTTATTATAATAACACTAATCAGATAATCGAACACTTTTCTAACGGACATCTGTATAAAATAGGAGATGCGCGAGCTATTATCGTGGGAAAGGATACGCGACCGCGATAAAAGAAAAACGCGGTTCGTTAGTATAGCGTGTATTTTGCGATAGTATGACGAATACATTTATTAAAGCTCAAAATAAATGATTAAATTTATAGATTATATAATTCACTCGGTACATTATATATAATTAAATTTGTAGGTTATATAATTGATAATAAATTCGATACATTATATAAAGCTTAAAATATAATTAAATTTATAGATTAAATAAGTGACTCGATATGTTATATAATATATGATGATGCATAATATACAATAATTCGATATAATTTATAATACAAACGAGTAGATATAAAGTAATATAATATAGAATCAATCGCACATATTACGCAAATGATCGCGTCGTTCGAACCACCAATTGTGCAATTTACAAGCGTTCTCTAACGCGCAATTCTTCGCGTGATATCCGCAGCGAAAGGCCCGCGAAGCGTTTAGAGTTTCCAAACGTTTGATATCCTCGTAATCAGCGTCGATAGTCTCGACGGAGACGGCCACGTCGCGATCGTCGGCAACGTTTCCTAAGATCTCGATTAGCCATTTTTTCTTCTCGTGACCTTTAACATAGATTCTTATCGCTGAATCGGGGCTAGATTCTCGACATACGGCGTCCCGAATGAGTCTTTTCATCGACCCGTAATTCACGTGTCCGTCATTCCACTTTAATTGATGATGATTAGATGTCAACCAACACGCTCGAGATTTTTCCGCTCTCGTTAGCAAATCCCAAGACATCGGTGGGCGAAAGATGTGATGCGTCAATTCCGCGCCATTTCTTAACACGGCTACTTCTTTCGCGACGAATTTCTCATTAACTACGAAACCTTGAAGATCGACGAAGATCGGTGCGTCCATCGCCGTTATTAGCGGTACTCGAAGTGTGCGCCTCTATTATTCTCTCTTCATATTTTGAATATCATCGCGCTTATACGATTCTGCGCACAACGTTGGTGAGCGGATTGTACTCCACCACTCGATCGTGAATGATAAGACAGTAAGCTGTGGTATTAGAGGGAATATTCTCCTTGCAATCGAACTCTATGAGAACGTCCACGGTGGCGCTTTTAATCGATTCGTTTTGTCGTGAACAATCGATGACTACGAGCGGGCCATAGACTAAAAATTTATTCAGATTTAAGAGCGCTTTGTCATTGTCGCATCCGTAATACGTTCTTCGAAATTTTGAGTACATATCGTATAGCACTGCGACTTTGTGCTTATCGAAATCTAAATTCATATCGTCGTAAGGATAGAAATCGGAATAAAGATACAATTTGACATTAGTTAGTTTGCAATCGTCGAATAGGGAAGGTTCCTCGGATAGAACGTTCTTCTTTCCAGACTGTAGCGCGAAAATAACGTATCGCGGTTTTTCGAGTTGCGTCGCCGCTTTGACAGCCCACGAATGTTTAGTCGTGCTCTGTAGAAGCGGAAACTCGTAGAGATCCCACGAGCGAAAAGCGACGCTCAGATATCGTCCGCTATCCAATGTGCGCAATAACCTTAATTTATTAATATCGTTTAACACTATATGTGGCATTCGCCACTGTATCTTTAATAAAACGATTTTAGGCTCTTGCGTTTCGCGCGATATGATACAATTGTTATCATTACGCGCTCGTATTAGAATAAGTTCGTGTCGCGCGTTGATCACGACACGCTTGTAATCTTCACAAAAACCTAATAACACGCTGAGAGGTACGCAAAAGTTGAAATCGTTGATCGACGAATGAGTTGCCGCTGATAAATCCCATCCGGCGTTCTTTAATATCTTGCTTTTTTCGACTGATAGCGATGCGTAATTCTTAATCGCGCTAGTTATCCCAACATTTCTGCTTCGATCGATTTCCACACCGTCGAGTTCGTAGCGAATCTCCTCGAACATAAACGCCGCGCAATTGTTCACTAGCCTCGTCACCGACGCAGTTCCCTCTTGCGCACTCGGCGACTCTTTAGACTCGAGTCTACCTTCTATGTAGAGAAAACTATCACATGGTAATGTGTACAGATCTTGCTATTGTATAGGAATTCGTATCTCGTCGCTATTCCCAAACGTAGTATTAGCGTAAGGATTGTATGTGTGAGTTTCAATCTTGACGATACGATCGTCGAAGATCGGCTCCCCGCCGATGCTTAGAATGTCGCACATTTCACTTTTACGGAAAAACGGTTCTTGGTACGACGAAACCCAAAGAGCGCAGGAAAACCGCGTTAGCGGTGGTTAACCTTCCTCCCTTTTTCTTTTTCTTTTTCGCGTCTAGGGGCGACGCGATAGCGACGATGGGCGCGTTTCTCGCATTCGATCCGTTCACTACGAGCATCGCGCACCTCTCTATCGTCTTCGCCGCACGTGCAGACGAACTGTGATCTCTTCGCCGCGAGAATCGATTAATCTTCCGTTCCGATCCACGACACGCACATTTATATCAGTAATGGTCCGCGCGATGATCGGGAGGTAAATGATCTGCGCTGGGATCTCCGACACTTTATATCAGGGTGGAACATTAGGCGCGAACTCGTGTATAGTATGCGCGGATTTGTCATTGTGATACGCTCCTGTCGTGACATTACACTCTACTCTAATGAGATTAATAGCCATAATATTTATCGGCTTATCAGACACGTACCATTTATTCGATTGTAACACGCGAGACGAGAAACCCAGTAGCGAACCGATGTTATCAGGTTTTGTGAAATTTACTCGATACGCGCACTTAATCTCGCTTCTCATAGTGTTATCATTACCGCGAAGCGTTATAGAATTTTCACTCTTATCACCGTTGTCATCGTCTTCGAAATAGTCGTCGTCAACACTGTATATATAATCGTCATCGCTCGTTTCCAATTCCTCGTTTTCGCGCTCTCGTCTCTCCTCTCTCACTCGTCGTTTGCGATGAATCGCGGTTCTTAGATACGCGCTGATAGCGCTTAACTCGTAAGATCCCACTGGAATCGCGATAACCTCGTCATTGTCGTCGAAGTAAAATTTATTATTCGTGGAATTTACATTCGGTATCGTGTTATAAGTCTCGAAATTTGTTAAACCTAACTCGTAATCATCGTCGTTTAAATCTAGCGGCGGAAAGTAACTCGCCGCGAGAATGCTGCTTCGTCCGGAAAGAGTAAGAGTTAGCGACATGATTGACGAGAGTAATCGAACTGCGCTCGATCGACGAGCGACGGTTGATATTATGGCGCGCGATTCCTCCAATCGACCCCCCGGAGAAATCGAAGACTCAATTGTCCACAGATATTCTGATCGCGCGTTTGCTCGGAGCGACGATTGTATCGAATATTAGCATCGCGCCCGAGATAACGCGCGAGTTCGCGCGGAGGACGGAGATTGCCGAAACCGTCGTAATAGATCGCGTCGCCCCCTTTTTTCGCATATGCCACCCAATGAGTATCCGGGCCGGATGCGTCGTCTAAATTCACGATGCCGCTCTCATCGCGGCGCGCCCGCGATGGAAACGCGTCGCGCATAAACACGCCTCTAAAGTGAGGCACGCGCGAGAGTATCGCCGCGCGATTTAACTGTTCGTTCGTCGTTGCTCCGACGGATGGGAGAATTCCTAGCGTCTGTTTACGCGAAGATTTTTTTTAGCTCTTCCTCTTCTTCTCGTCGTGGACGCGCAACTTCCGCGCTTGTACGGTGCGAGGTATAAATCACGACCCTCCATTGCGCGATCGTGACGCTGCAATTCCTCCAACTGTCGTCGCGCCGCTTTGCGATCGTGCACCGCTTTCGCGATTCCCGCCGCTCCTCCAGCCAAAGAACCGAGAGCTCCCAATAACGGCAGCAGGGGAAAGAAGCCGCCGCGTTTCGCTATCGGAAGCGTTCTTTTCCTCGTAGCGGTCGTCCTCCTTTTGCTCTTCTTTCTCTTGATTCTCGTCGCGCCCATTCCAAGTTTTGTTTTCGATTTCATAGCTATCCATACAGCCGTTGCGGCGGCTCTCTCGCCGAGAGTCGAGTCTTTAGCCGCGACGCGCTCGCGCGCTCTCTCAGCGAGCGCGCGGTCAGCGGTGTGTCGATCGGTGAGCTCGCCGCTCCGCGAGTACCCGATATCGTGCTCGCGGCAGGCCGCGTCCAGAGGATTGATGCCTCGATCGCCTCGCGCTAATCGTTTCGCGAGACGAGTACCTGGCCCACAAAATTGATATCCGGGTATATGTAATTCGAAGGGGAGCGCGTTTATCGCTCTATTCAATAAGCCGGCGCCGCTGATATCACCGATTACACCGTACCGCTGCTTCGCGAATTGCATTCGCTGCAATCTTTAACGAGTGGCGCTGGGCCGTCGATGTGCGTTCG
The DNA here is from genome assembly GCA_009859135.1 of Formica selysi. NCBI lineage: Eukaryota > Metazoa > Arthropoda > Insecta > Hymenoptera > Formicidae > Formica > Formica selysi. The sequence continues at coordinate 368,320 of CM020808.1, read as the reverse complement.
TTGCCAGGGACGATTGTAATGCTCCAGGCATCGACGGTAGCGCCGCACCTCCGGATCCAATCTTATATGTTCGGGCAGTTTCTCCCACAATCGTTCCACATAGCGACCGAAGTATTTTAGTAAAATTACTTTCGGGATAAACCGCAATTGATCGGTGGTGAAATCGAGAATATCGTCACCGTCTATTAATAAAATAAACATCTCGATTCACCGCGCGCGATTCGCTACTGCGCGATCGACGGCGATCTATTCGTATATAAATAAAGAGATCTCGCCCTGCCTCGCGCGAGTGTACCGCGCACGCGCGCGGCGAGAGGAATGCGCTTCGTGCGGCAGCCGATCGCGATAAGGGTGACGAATCTCGATAGTAGGGCGCGACCGTCTGAGGAAGCGCGCAGACACGGTCGTCTATTGCCGAGCGCTATTCGCTGCCTCATTTGCGGCCCCTCTAATTGTGGTAAAACGAAGGCGCTGATAAGTTTGTTGGAGAGCCCGCACGGTGTACGCTTCGAGAACGTTTACGTTTACTCGAAGTCATTGCAGCAGTCTAAATATCAGTATTTAGAGAATTTATTGGCACCGATGGAAGATATAGGTTATTTCACATTTTCTGATAACTCTGACGTTATTTCGCCTAGCGAAGCGCTCCCGAATTCTATATTCGTATTCGACAACGTAGCGTGCGACAAACAGAATACTATTAGAGAGTACTTCGCTATGGGTCGACACTCGAATATCGATTGCTTCTATCTGTGCCAAACGTATGCTAAAATACCAAAGCATTTGATTCGAGATAAGCGAATCTGTTGATTCTTTTTAAGCAAGATGGCACTAATTTGCGTCACGCATACAATGATCACGTGAACACGGATATGTCGTATGAGAATTTTCACGCGCTATGCCGCGCGTGTTGGCGATATAGATATGGTTTCCTAGTGATTGATAAAGATAGCGCGCTTAGCGCCGACAGATATAGGCGAGGGTTTAACGATTTCGCCGTACCATAGAGCGAACAGTCGTCGCGAATACGTCGAACGCATCGATCGCTCTCCCTCCCGCGATCGAGAAGGACTGATTTATTAATCACAATGGCTGCGACGGATATCGGTGAACGAGAGAAGACGGCGAAAGAGCTCGCTAAGACGCGCGCATCGATTCGTAAAAAAACACAGAGCGTTAAAGACCGGCAAAATGGAGAACGAGATCGCGATGGAGAGCCGTTTTAAGCCAATCGTCGACCTGCTGCGGCGCATCGCCGAGCGCGCCGAGCGAGACGAGATCGAGCGAGATGAGATTAAACACGAAATGATAAAGCGAGACGCGATCGACGCTTCGCCCGTAACGACGAGCGTCGAGGAAAAATGGAATGAGGAAAAATGGAAGGAGGAAGAGTTGACCCCCGCTTGGAAAAAACCTAAAGTGAAACGAATACGAGCGCGACGACGATTAGATGCCGTTTCTACTCCGTCAAACGTGTATCCTATCGAGAGAGATCCATTCGCGCGGGACGAAACTGAAGAGGAAACGTTCGAACCTGAGAATCTTGAATCATCCTCAACGTTTAAAACACCTGTTAAACGAACCTCGCAAATTTCTCAAGATTACGAAATGCCGCACGGCCGGCTAGGACCGTTGGGACGAAAATACTTGGGGGCTCTTCCCGGTGGAGAAGCGCCAAATGAGATCGATCACGTTTACGGAGTGTACATGAGCGCGAAAGGCGCGATGCTTGGCAATAGGCGATTCAATATAGACGCGGATGACTCCATATTTATAGATGAAATTAAATACATCGGTACCCCCGGTTTATACGAATTAATCTTCATGAAAAATCCTGATAGTCTCACATATACTGAAAAGGATAAATTAACATACAAGAGTATATTGTTAACAACGAACGCTCATAAACGCGACCATGACCCTAAAAAATCTGTTTTAGGAAATAAAGGATACAAATACAAGTTCGTTATCGCTCCGCTTATTCACGGCAGCAGCGCAAAAAAGATGGGTGCGGGTCGCGTACCGTCAACCATGCGAGTCACGAACGATAGAATCGATTACATTCATTGGGACGATCCAAACGAATTAGTGGATCGTCTGCGGTTGCTGGACGCTTCGCGTCGAACTGGCAACAACGCTCACGAAAACGAGATTCTATCGATAATCGAGGAGCTTCGCGAAACGGGAGCGATAGTATAAATCGAACCGTCGCATCGACGGTCGCCGCAGTCGTGCGTGGAATTCGCGATGTCCGTGAGCAAATTCGGCACGCCTTTAAAAAACCGCGGCTATGACGCGAGAACCGGAAGACTACGTCCGGCTATCGAATCTCTGCGAAATTACGTGCGCGATAACGCGCTGTGTCTAAGCTCTTCCGTTGAATACGACGCGAGAGAGCGCAAGATAAAGCGTCTGGCTAAGCCGGAGGAGGACGCCGACGCGACGAGCAAAAGCTACGTTGAAGGAATTACGTCGCAATTGAGAAAAGACGCGGACGAAGCAGGGAAAGGCGTCATTCTACTATTCACGAGACTCACCCAGCTCGATAACGCTCTGGGTAAACGAATAGACGCCGCGGAGAGTTTTGTTTCCAAGATCGAAGCGCGCGACGACGTTTTGAGTAAACGGATAGACGCTGTGGAAAATTCCGTTTCGAGAACAGAATCTAACGCTAATGCTCTAGGTAAACGAATCGATGCCTTAGATAAACGAATTAATGGTTTAAGCCAGTGCTCGGAGATAGTTGCCCTTTTCGGGCCGATTCCGTGGCTCACGCCTATTGCCCCCCACTCACCGCTCGTGCGTTAGCGACGAGTCGCCAGATACGCGTAACTAAGGAGCGCGACGTTTTGTCTCAGGAGCGTCCGTATATAAGAATGCCCAAATATAATAATAAGACAATACTTTTCTATAAATAAAAGTTTTTCTTCAATATTTTATATCAATGAAATATAAAATATTGAAGAAAAACTTTTAATTTTGAGAATTTTCGCCGTGCATTTAGAAAAGTATTGTCTTACTATTATATTTGGACATTCTTATATACGGACGCTCTTGAGACAAAGCGTCGCACTCCTTAGTTACGCGTATCTGGCGACTCGTCGCTAACGCACGAGCGGTGAGTGGGGGGCATAGGCGTGAGCCACGGAATCGGCCCGAAAAGGGCAACTATCTCCGAGCACTGGTTTAAGCGATCAAATCGATGTCGCAAAAAAAACAATATCGCTCAACGCTGCGGAGTCTTCGACGAAAAGCGCGAGCGATCGTAAAATACTGTTCAATCAGGGGAAAATAATACAGGAACTAACCCAAAAATCGCGCGTCGCCGCGAATTCTGCGGCTGATTCTGCGGTGAAAATACGAGAATTAGAAAATTCAACATCGCGATTGAAGAGAGACGCGGACGAGCTATCGGGGAGAGTGACGAAACTAGCGAAGATTCGCGAGACTAGCGGCGACACTCGGAGCGGCGAGCCGCTCGAGAGAGAGATCCCACCCAACGTTATCCTTGAGAAAAAGAGAAGAGAATTATGAGCGCCGAAAAACGGAGACTAGTCGAGGAATTGCACGCGCCCGCGAGAAGAAACTTTCCGCGTCGTCGCGTCGCGATACGCGGGTACGACGACCTATGGCAGGCGGATGTGCTCGAGATGCGTCCTTACGCGAGACTTAACAAAGGCCACAACTACATACTCACCGTTATCGACGCATTAAGCAAATACGCTTGGGCTATACCGCTTAAAAGCAAGAGCGCGAACGAGGTTACACGAGCGTTATCTAAGATAGTGCGAGACTCTAAGCGGTGCCCGAAAAATCTGCAGACCGACAAAGGAAAAGAATTCTATAACGCTGAAGTGAGAAAATTTGTGGAAAAGCGCGAAGTGAATCATTACTCGACGTACTCGGTGATGAAAGCGTCGATCGTCGAACGATTTAATCGCACACTCAAAAATTCTATGTGGAAATATTTCACGCTAAGCGGAACGTATAAATGGATAGACGAATTACCTCGACTCGTCGAGGAATATAACGCGCGAAAACATCGCACTATAGGTATGAGACCCATCGACGTGACTCCAGCGATCGCCGATAAACTTTTAAATACAGTATACAGCAATATAAAAATCGCGACTCCGGCTAAATTCAAAGTAGCTGATCCAGTACGCGTCAGCAAGTTTAAGACGATCTTCGAGAAAGGCTTCACACCTAACTGGACCACCGAAATTTTTCGAATAGCCAAGATACAACGAACTAATCCCGTAACATATCTGCTGAAGGATTCGCGCGGCGAACCGATCGCCGGAGGATTGTATGAGCACGAGTTGCTGCTCGTCAACGGTCCCAACCAGAGCTGCCAGTTCGTGGGAAATGGGAGCCCCCACCACTTACCGCGGGACTTACTAACACAGACGTAGTCGCTACGTCATAGCGTGTACGTGTAGCTTCGTGCGTGGGGGCAGGCTACGAGCTACGAACAGCACTGAGCGATCACGAAAACGTTCGCCGCTCGCACATGTTCGGCCGTCGAATTTTCCTATTCGCTTGCAATATATGCAATATATATATTTCTATGCAATACAATAGAATAAATGCAATTAGTAGAATAAATATAATTAGAATGGAAATGGAATATTTATATTATATATAATAGAATAAATAAAATTTATCTTCCATTCTTTTATGTAAGAGAAATAACTTGATAATACAATAATAAATATAAAAACTCAACAATAATTATATTTAAAAAAAAATAGCGGGGATTATAACTTTTGAGGTATGTTTAATACGTATTATATATAACTGACAAGCTAGATTCAATAATTACTCAGCTTTTAAAGAATATAAATTAATAGAATAATATAAATTTAGATAAACACAGTTTATATTTATAGCTGAATGTAAAAATTATTAAAAAATACAAAATAAAATAAATAAAATATAATAAAATATAGAAATATAAAATATAATAATAAAATAAAAATATAAAATATAAAATATAATAAATACAAAAATGCTTAAGAAGCAAATTGCGTATGTACATGTATGTATTTAAATCTTAAAAGTTCTTAAGACTAGAATAACAAATAATAAATAAATTTTGAGAAGTTCTTAATATTAAACGTTTCGATCCTCGATTGGACCTCTTCAGTAAAAACAAATTGAAAGAACGAGAAAAGGTTCTTGTTAAGACTATTGTTGAAACGCATTTTAACAGCCAGCGTAAATTAAAAACAAAATAAAAAGCTTTATAATCGATTATGGTATTATTATATGATAATATTATTGTTGCGTTTGTTTTTTATTGTCGCATAAGTGCAATATCAAGAAAAAAGAAATAAGCTTTTGTTGTAGGATTTTGGAAAATTGAAAGCAAATTATTTGCAGCACGGACGTTCTCAGATATTTGTTCCATCAAAAAATTTCCTAATACATCCCACATTTCTAAAATTCTTTGAGTGCATTTGTAACGTGTTAACCAACGTGTTAACCAACGTGTTTCTGAATATTTTAAAATATTCAAAGATTTATCTTTGAAGCTGTTTGAGATTGCATTAAATTACATTTAAATTAATTTCTTCTTTGTCACATGGGTTTCGCATTAACATTCCATCGCGATCAAAATCGAAAAACAATGTTCTTAGCGCTATTATTATTTAAGGTTTTTTGGTGTTTTTTGACGTTTGAAGCCCATGTAACAATATGTAATAAGTTCTACACGAAAACACGCAAACAACTTTGTCGGTTAGCCGCGCGATAAACGGCTGCCGGCACGCGCGAGGCCGTGACGTAGCCCGTGACGTACGGGCCACCGGCCTATCACTCGCTCCGAATCTCATCTCGCGCCGATATTTCAAGGGGCGGCCAATAAAGTTTGGCGCCGCGTTGAATCTTCGAACCGAACTCGGAGGTTCAAATTCATTGGTAGTGAGAGATTAAAGAACCGCTATAAAAGGGCTCGCTCGCGAGGAGCGCCTGAGACACTCGCTTACGCGTTTAGTTATCGCATATTTAGTTACACCGCATTTCGACACGCTTTGTTAACCGCTTACGACAACCGCTATTCCTTTTGTGAAACCGCTTACGACAACCGCTATTCTTTTGTGAACCGCCTATAACCGACCGAGCTTTTATTTGGAACTTTTGTAGAATTTGTGATCGTGTTAATTATTTTGTTGTAATTAAAAAACGTGAACTGTACAAGCGAGATTTATTTTCCGCGAACCAAAGGATCCTCGCACACACTTTTCCTATTTCGCCTCGCTCTTGAACATTTTCTGGTCCTTCGAGCCGGATCATCGCCGGCATCCGCGAGTTTCTGAGTGAGACCTAAAAAAGGAAAGACAAACGTTACAAAATGTGCGCAGACTTAAACAATTTGCTGCAAGCTCAACGCGATATCCACGGTCGCATGTCAAGGTCGGTGGAAAATCTACGAAAGCTAGGCTCAGCTGGCATCAACCTCGGCAGCATCGAGGCCCGGATCAAGATCCTGGATCAACTGTGGGCCAAGTTCGAGACACAGCATGAGCTCATCCGCACCAGCTATAAGGAGAGATACAGCGAGAGTGAGTACACGACTGCTTTTGTTGATGCCGTAGAAAATACTTACGTTCAACAACGCGGCAAGCTCGCCGAATATGCTGAGCAGCACCGAGCTGCTCCTCCTCCGTCGGCGGAGTCTGACGAGCAGCAAAATAGCGATCGCTCGCTAAAAACCGCCTTGCCAAAAATCAAGTTACCTCCGTTCTCAGGTGCGTATGAAGACTGGCCGTCCTTCCGCGATTTATTCCTGTCCGTGATCGGTACAAATTCCGCTGTTTCTCCCATCGAACGGTTCCATTATTTGCGTTCGTGCCTGCAAGGACCTGCGGAAAAATTGATACGTCCGTTAGCGGTTACCGGGGAGAACTACGAGCGCGCTTGGGCAATCTTGAAGAAGCACTTCGAGAACAAAAAAGAACTCATTCGGTCGAACTTTGCCACATTCTCCGCCGTATCAAAAATGAAGGGCGAAACCGCGGAGGAACTTAGCCGCGTTTATCACGCCGTAACGACCGCCGTGAACGCGCAAGAAAGCATCGGGCGGCCGATTGAATCGCACGGGATGGACCTATTTAATCACTTGGTCGTTGAACTCTTCGATGCGCGCACTAGGCTCGAGTGGGAATCATCCACGAGCGATTCATTCGAGCCTCCGAATCACGAGACATTATTGAACTTTATCACTAAGCGAATGCTCACGCTTAACGCCGCGAAACCGAAAACCGTCAAGGTCTCCGGAGACTCACCGAAGCCCGCGAAATCTCACTTCACTAGACACGAATCCAACGCGGCACAGTGCGCCTTGTGCAAGGAGCGCCACGCGCTCATGGTGTGCGGGCAGTTCAAAGCGAAGCCCGTCAACGAACGTCGATCCTTCGTCGAAGCGCATCGACTGTGCTACAACTGCCTCGGCAGTCATCCGGTTGCGAGGTGTCAATCAACCAGGAATTGCTGGTCTTGCAAGGGGCGGCATCATTCGACGATGCGTACGCGACCTCGAAGACTACCGACGCAACCGCACTCTCCGCAATCAAACCAAGCGATGACCGCAAAGCGATTCTTCTCGCGCCCGCGCGCGTTCTCGTCGCTGACCGCTACAGAGAGCCTCATTCCGTTCGCGTCTTAATCGACCAGGGATCCGAGGTATCCATCATCACCGAATCGCTGGCGCAACGCCTACGCCTCCCGCGAAATCACTCTTCAGTGACGATCTTCGGGATCGGCGGATCGCTGTCCGGCGCTTCGCGTGGAAAGGTAGCGCTCAAAGTCACGTCAAGAGTGACCGGAGAGACGTGCTCCGTTGTCGCCTTTGTGCTTCCGCGCCTCTCCTCGTATCGAAGTTCCACACCGCAAAAACGCAAAGGATGGCCTCATCTTCAGGGACTGCCGTTAGCCGACCCGGAATTCATGGCCACCGACCCCGTCGAGCTGCTTCTCGGAGCCGAGATCTGCTCGTCAATCTTCAAGGATGGAATCCGCAAGGGTGGACCGCAAGCTCCCATGGCACAGAACACCATCTTGGGATGGATTCTGTCGGGAGGATGCAGCGTTGCGACGCTGCATGGTCACCTTAACTCACTCCAGTCCAAGTGCCGCTCGCTCCCACCGCTCTCGCACCCGAGGAAGAAAGGTGCGAGAATTTCTTCACGCAAACGCACACACGCACGAGTGATGGACGGTACGTCGTTCGGCTGCCGTTCGCCACTACCCCAGGGAATCTCGAAGAAACTCGCAAGCCAGCCGAGAGACTGCTGACCGCAATGGAGCGGAAAGGCAGCCGGGACTCTCGATTCGGCGACCTCTACCGCTCGTTCATGCTGGAGTATGAGCAACTGAAACACATGAGCGAAATTAATAAAGGGTCAACCGCAACTGACACGGACAACAGGATCTGTTACCTACCACATCACGGAGTGCTGCGCGAATCAAGCATCACCACCAAACTTCGCGTTGTCTTCAATGGGTCGCAGCGCATCCGGTCAGGAGAATCGCTGAACTCGCAGCTCCTAGTAGGAGCTAACCTCCTTCCTGCGCTCGCCGACGTCCTCCTCCGCTGGCGGTGGCATCGCTATGCCATCGTGGCGGACATCGAGAAGATGTACCGCCAAATTCTCGTGCACCCCGACGACCGTGACTTCCAGCGCGTGCTATGGCGTCGCGACAACACGCGTGAGGTCCAGGAGTACCGCTTGAACACCGTAACATACGGCCTCGCGTGCGCGCCGTTCCTCGCGATTCGAACTCTGCGCCAGCTCGCCGAAGACGAGGAATCTCGCTTTCCTCTCGGTGCCGCCGCTCTTCGACGTGACTGTTACGTCGACGACATTGTATCGGGCGCCAACACGATGTCAGAGGCAGCAACGCTGCAGCACGAACTCTGCGGACTTTGCATGGCGGGCGGGTTTCCGTTGCGAAAATGGGCTTCCAACTGCGAAGAGACCCTCACCGGAGTCCCGCAGGAGCACCGGCTCCTCAAGGCTCAGCATACCTGGGAAGATGAACTCCATCCCACGCTGGGTCTCCGATGGCATGCGCGCAACGACCATTTCGCGTTCGCGATCCAACCCCGCACGACCACCGAATACACGAAGAGGCAAGTCCTCGCAGAGACAGCTCGTCTCTTCGATCCGCTGGGCTGGCTCGCTCCAGTCATTATCCGCGCGAAGATCCTAATCCAATCCGCTTGGCTACAAGGACTGGATTGGGATGCTCCGCTTCCACAATCCGATGCCCAACAGTGGCAACTCCTCCTCGAGGAGCTTCCGCAACTCGAACAAATACGGGTTCACCGCTGTCTTCGCACGGGAGAGGAAGCCTCAACCCTCCAAATACACGGTTTCGCGGATGCCTCTGAGAGAGGCTACGCCGCCGCCGTGTATCTCCGCACCGTGACCGACGGCACCGCGACGATCCACCTCCTAGCTGCAAAGAGCAAAGTTGCTTCGATTAAACAAATTTCGTTACCGCGCCTTGAACTTTGCGCTGCATCTTTATTAGTGACGCTTACTCACCATCTCCGCATTGTGTTGAGTCTTTTTGCAGCGCCAATATTTCTATGGTCCGACTCCAAGGTCACCCTCTATTGGATTCAAGGACACACCTCGAGGTGGAAGACGTACGTGGCCAACCGAGTCGCCCAGATCCAGACGCTGCTCCCGGAGGCCCAGTGGAGACGTACCTGGACGAGAAAACCCGGCCGACTGCGCATCAAGAGGAATAGCTCCCAGCGAGCTGGTACATCATCAGCTGTGGTGGACGGGCCCCAACTGGCTTCTGAAGGACGAAACTGCTGGCCGGAAAAGAACCTGGAGGCTCCCAAGGGCGAACCGCCCGAGAAGAAAGTGTCCACGCACCACGCCGCCGCCAACGAGGAATCTGAGCCCGAGAATTTGCGCAGATTTTCCTCTCTGCAACGGCTGCTCAGGGTGACAGCATGGTGCCTTCGATGGCGACGCTCAACCGCTCACGAACAAATTCCAGGCGACGCTACACCAAAGCCGGTTCTCGAACCGGCCGAGCTCGATGAAGCACTGCATCGATGGCTCCGCGTGGTGCAGTCAATACACTACGCCAACGAAATCGCCGCTATAAGCGCCAACCGCATCGTCGCCCACCGCAGCCCTCTATCAAAGCTGAGCCCATTCCTGGATCACAACGGCGTGCTGAGAGTCGGAGGGCGACTCAAGCACGCCATTCTGTCAAACGACGAACGACACCCGATGATCGCCCCCTCAACGTCATGGCTAACTCGACTTCTGGTAGACTCGTGCCACCAAAGAACACTACACGGCGGAGTACAGCTCACGCTGGGCTTGCTCCGTCAACGCTTTTGGATTCCGCGAGGACGGGCCGTCGTCAAGCAACTGCTCCACCGATGCGTGACGTGCACCCGATGGCGAGCCACCGCACCGCAACCACAGATGGGCAATCTTCCGCGCGGCCGAGTCACTCCTGGACGCCCGTTCCTCCGCACCGGCGTGGACTACGCCGGCCCGTTCCAAATCCGAACGTCCAAAGGGCGAGGACATCGAGCGTACAAAGGCTTCATCGCCGTTTTTGTGTGCCTTTGTACACGAGCCGTGCACTTAGAGTTGGCCTCGGACTATAGAACCGAGGCCTTCTTAGCCGCCGTCCGCCGATTCACTTCACGTCGCGGCCTGTGCACGGACTTATACTCTGATTGCGACACCAACTTCATTGGAGCAGACCGCGAATTGAGAAAACTCTTCCAGGCATCATCGTCCGACGGCCGTCGCATCGCGCACATCACAAGCTTACAGGGAGTACGATGGCACTTCAACCCATCCGCCGCGCCGCACTTCGGGGGGCTCTGGGAGGCGGCTGTCAAATCCACAAAACACCACCTGAGACGAGTCATCGGGGAAGCTACTTTAACATTTGAGGAATTCAGCACCTTCCTCACACAAGTGGAAGCCTGCCTAAATTCAAGGCCACTCCACGCTTTATCCGACGACCCCGACGACTTCACCGCACTGACACCCGGACACTTCCTCATCGGCGCCCCGCTTCTCGCCGCACCGGAGCCATCGCGGACCGAACAAAGGGACACGCACATATCGCGATGGCAACTGGTGCAAAAATTGAGGGACCATTTCTGGCAAAGATGATCCCGAGAATACCTGCACGGACTTACCTCTCGACCAAAGTGGCTGGGACCCGAGGCGGCTCCCAACATCGGCACGCTGTGCTTACTCCGCTCCGAGACAACCCCGCCAAGCCGATGGCCCCTCGCCCGCATCATCAAGCTGCACCCCGGAGACGATGACATCGTGCGCGTGGTGACCATCCGGACACCCACCACAGAGCTCATCCGACCACTCACCAAGCTCGTGCTGCTTCCAAGCATCACCGAGACATCACCGCAGACAAAAAAAACCGCACTCTTGTACACTAGTAATAAGAAATAAAAATTAAATGTAGAATAGAATTTAATCCGACGGGCCGCGCCGCGTTCACACTTACATTTCGTCAATATTCACTTTATGCTTTTACTTTAACTCTCTTTTCATCTTCGCTGCTACGCACTCACCGCGCTTTAAAAAATAGTCAAATTTACAACCGCACGCACGAATGCATGGCCTTCTGCCAACACATTTTAATTTCAACTGTTCACTTGCATTATTTTCTCACTGTAAATTATCCATCCATCACATAAACTCAATAACACCGCACTCGTGCGTAACCTTACGCGACGCGATACACAACACTTTCTGAATGAGCACGTCTCCCCGCACTCCCGCTCGCCACCCCGCTTCACTCGATCACGCATTCCAGATCGAACGCGCTAATCAATCGAAATTTATGGGCCAAGTCGCGACACCTGTTCCTTGGCACGCGAATTTATTTCGGCACGGAGTGCCGAGGCGGGCGGGAATGTTTGAGATTGCATTAAATTACATTTAAATTAATTTCTTCTTTGTCACATGGGCTTCGCATTAACATTCCATCGCGATCAAAGTCGAAAAACAATGTTCTTATCGCTATTATTATTTAAGGTTTTTTGGTGTTTTTTGACGTTTGAAGCCATGTGACAAATAAGTTCTACACGAAAACACGCAAACAACTTTGTCGGTTAGCCGCGCGATAAACGGCTGCCGGCACGCGCGAGTCCGTGACGTAGCCCGTGACGTACGAGCCACCGGCCTATCACTCGCTCCGAATCTCATCTCGCGCTGATATTTCAAGGGGCGGCCAATAAAGTTTGGCGCCGCGTTGAATCTTCGAACCGAACTCGAAGGTTCAAATTCATTGGTAGTGAGAGATTAAAGAACCGCTATAAAAGGGCCCGCTCGCGAGGAGCGCCTGAGACACTCGCTTACGCGTTTAGTTATCGCATATTTAGTTACACCGCATTTCGACACGCTTTGTTAACCGCTTACGACAACCGCTATTCCTTTTGTGAAACCGCTTACGACAACCGCTATTCTTTTGTGAACCGCCTATAACCGACCGAGCTTTTATTTGGAACTTTTGTAGAATTTGTGATCGTGTTAATTATTTTGTTGTAATTAAAAAACGTGAACTGTACAAGCGAGATTTATTTTCCGCGAACCAAAGGATCCTCGCACACACTTTTCCTATTTCGCCTCGCTCTCGAACAGAAGCACATCTAGAAATTTCGGAAAATAGCAGTTCTGTTTGGATTGCTGTTAATAAATTGTGGAAATGCCTTTAATAAAATGCTCACAATGTTGAGGAATTGTTTTATATAATGAACCGTGTTATCATAGGAGATTCACGTCGGAAATGTTATTTATAAAAAAAACAGAGAATTAGTTTGAACTTGCAGAGCGAATTATCGGATCATTAAATTCTTCCTATTTTCCCATTATTAAAAAGCTAAAAAAGTTTTAAATTAACCGGCACTGATAATTTGTTTTTCTCGTCATGATCGTGTTTACCTTGTTGTTCTTATTTCATTGTATTTTGTTTATTTTCTCCGTCCGCGCGACGGTTTAAGGCATATCATGTAATGTCACGGTTGTGTTTTTCCGTTGAGCTTCCGATCTTTATTTTAATAGATCCTTCATCGGTAAGTCGTGATATATTAGTTTTTATTTTTATTTGATATTATTCCATCACTGTTATAATCAAATAATTTTTCTAAACGGCTCAATTAATTTTAATTGTCTTTTCTGCCGCAAATTGATACATCTCTGCGGATAATAAATTTGAATTTTTGAGGTGTCTTTGAAGAAATTAATATATTATTAACATAATTATAAGACTTTTAAATATAATAAATAAGGTAAAAAGGGCAATAAAAGCCAGGCGCAATAATTAGGGCACATTTATTATATCTCGCTTTAAATTGTAGAACGGCGTACGTTTCGATCTCTTCTTCGGATCATCTTCAGCGCAAAAAATAATAGATAGAAAACAAAACATATTTTTATATTTCTTTTGTATTAATTAATTAATTTTATTTATTTATTTTATTATATTTTATTTATTTATTTTATTATATTTTATTTATTAATTTAATTTAATTTAATTTAATTTATTTTATTTTATCTTATTTTATTTTATTTTATTTTATTTTCGTTTATTTTATTTATTTATTTTATTCATTTATTTTATTTATTTATTTACTTTATTTTATTATATATTTTTAAATTGTGACGAACATTATTAATTTAAAAATGAGCGATCAAGAACCCGTTGCTAAAAGATTCAAGATGGGTAGACAGAAACGATTCCAACATCAATGGTTTGATGATAATCCTTCCTGGAAAATCTGGGTGAAGGAAATTCCTGATGATCCTCACAAATTTTTCTGCTTAGCCTGTCAAACGAGTTAGTTTGTGGTCTTCCAGAAATAAAAAAACATTCGAAGGGCACATATCATCTGGAAAATATGAAAAAATTAAATCCAAATTCTTGGACTAACTATTCGGAATTGGAAAGTTCCTCTGTCGAAGAAATTAATCCAGGACAATCAAAAACTCAACATGTTCCAAGAGAAGATTTCGATTTTAACGAACGAGTTAAAATCGCAGAAATAAGATTAGCGATCTTTTTCGTTGAAAAGAATTTGCCATTCTCAATTTCATCCGAATTACTTTTTCTCATGAAGGATATTGCGAAAGAACCTGATATTCTACAGGCAATGTCTTTGGGAAGAACAAAATTAACACACATTGTTACCGATGTCGTGTGCCGTCAAGAAACACATCGAATTAGTGAAGTATTGAGAGAAAACAAATTCTCAATTTACGAAGATGAAACATCTGACATAACAAACGATAAATGGCTCTCATTAATGGTTCGTTATGTTGAACCAAAAACGTTACATGTCAGATGTGAATTATTACAAATGATTCATTTGAATGCGACGGATTGTTCTGCCAATAAGATCTTTCAATCGTTTGAGAATGAATTATTGAAAAAGAATATTTCTCTTCGGTTGATCGTTGGTCTTAGTTGCGATAATGCCTCTGTAATGATAGGCAAAACGTCCTCTTTTAAAACAGAATTGATAGAAAAAAGTCCGAATCTTGTAACACTTCCATGTGTATGCCACTCTTCAGCATTAGCAGCAAAAGCGGCCTGCGAAATAATTCCTCAAGATTGTGAGCATTTTATTAAAGGCATTTCCACATTTATCAACAGTAGTCCAAAAAGAACAGCTATTTTCCGAGATTTTCAGATGTGCTTCGAAGATAAATCTTTGAGCATTTTGAAGTATGCAGAAACACGTTGGTTAACGCGTCACAAATGCATTCAGAGAATCTTGGAAATATGGGAATTTTAGGCAACTTTTTAATGGAACAGGCATCTGAGAATGTTCGTCCTGCGCATAACTTGCTGTCCATTTTTCAAAATTCTTCGACGAAAGATTATCTCTTCTTTCTTGAATTTGCACTTGATACGTTCAACAAATACAATGCAAAATTTCAGACAAGGAAGTCCATTATTCACGAGCTGCAGCCTTCCTCAAACGAATTGCTACTTTGGTTTCTTAGAAAATTTATAGAGCCTGCTTTATTAAAAACTGGAGTGTTTGGTCATATTGTTAGGACCGTGAACTTTTCTGATCGTGCCAATCATCTTCTTTCAGAGGAAACTGATTTTGGTTTTGAATGTAAAGAATATTTACAAGAGCAAATAAATCAGAAAATTTTACCTAAAATAGACGTCGATTTTATTCGAGAAAATTGTTTGCAATTTTATATAAAAGCATGTGAACAAATTTGTGATGGTCTTCCAATCGACGATAACTTTTTACATCGTGTTGCAGTTTTCGATAACAAAACTGCATTGTTTGAGTATGATCGAGAGTCAACGGTTTTTAGAGTACTGCAGGTTAATCGCAGATTAGGAAAATTAGTCGATGAAGATGAAGTGCGAAATGAATGGAAATCTTTATATGAAGTCGATCTACCTACAAAAGTCGACTGATCTAACAAGGGGAGGGCCAAGTCGTGCACTCACGGATTTCGCTCAACTTTAAATATGTTTTAGTACTAACCCCCCAATAATTCATGGACTAGTGGCACGACGCAATACTCAAGCATTCGCGAGAAATTTGCATTAAAAGTTTCTCGTGCGCTTTCTATACCGAATTAGCGAAAGAGGTTAGCAGATAGCAGCGTGGCGCAGAGGATAAGGCGGCGGCTTAGAACGCTGCCCGTTGCACGTTCGAGTCCTGATTTTACCAATTTTTTTTTTAATTTTTACAGAATATTGCAATAAGTGAACGCATATGGAGTAAAAAAATTATTACTTAATAATTATTAAATTTGATGCTAATACTTTAAATATAATATTTTATACTCGCATACTTTAACGCCTGTAACCATACGAATAATATCGGTTTGTAATACAATTAAAGACTCCATAATCATTTTTAAATTGTTTTATTTTTATATATCGGAATTCTCTTCGGAATCCTCTTTGGGTGTACAAATTTTTGGATGATAATCATCAAAGAAACATTTGAAGCACAATGTCAATTTACACCAAGCACATTGAATAAAGCTTACGTCTTTACAAGTGCATGGTTTTTTCAAATTTGTTAGAGAGAAGCAGACATCATTTACATTAATTCGGATGGATTTTCCTCTGCACTACTGCTTGGCTCTTGCATTCATCCAAAATAATCTTTCCACTAGTCACTGTACGACACGTTATAAACGGCTGCTCGACTGACAATGGAGTAAACCAAACGGCCAAATTTAAAGCAAGAGCTACCCGTGTCCCTACTCCCCTCTACCAGATAGAAAATAACAGTTTCCGCAGGTAGCAGATACAACTGTCTCATAATCGAGTTTTCGGCAACAAAAAAACTTCCATAGTAATACAAAAGCACTGACCGGTCATATAATATAATGTAGAAATAAAATCCCTTGCAGAATTTTTAAATTTAAAAATGATTATGGAGTCTTTAATTGTATTGCGAACCGATATTATTCGTATGGTTACAGGCGTTAAAGTATGCAAGTACAAAATATTATATTTAAAGTATTAGCATTAAATTTAATAATTATTAAGTAATAATTTTTTTTACTCCATATGCGTTCACTTATTGCAATATTTTGTAAAAAGTAAAAAAAAAATTGGTAAAATCAGGACTCGAACGTGCAACGGGCAGCGTTCTAAGCCGCCGCCTTATCCTCTGCGCCACGCTGTTATCTGCTAACCTCTTTCGCTAATTCGGTATAGAAAGCGCACGAGAAATTTTTAATGCAAATTTCTCGCGAATGCTTGAGTATTGCGCCGTGCCACTTGTCCATGAATTAGTGGGGGGGTTAGTACTAAAACATATTTAAAGTTGAGAGAAATCCGTGAGTGCACGACTTGGCCCTCCCCTTGTAAATTATCCTTCGATGATATGTGGAGACAAATCGGTTTGTATTTAACGGACGAAGAAAATATTCGTTTTCCAAATTTACGATCGCTTTTAAGCATTGTAAGAACTCTTCCTCACTCAAACGCTGAAGCTGAACGCGTATTTTCCATTATTCCAGATGCAAAAACAAGAAAAAGAAATAATATGTCCATTGAGACATTAAATTCAATTTGCGTTATAAAATACGCTTTAAGAGCTAATGATAAAACTGCTCTATGTCACTATGGCAGTGACACATGAACATCTAACTCTCCACACGACAGAAAATTTATATAAAACATCAATACCTGAGCGAAAAAGCAACTTAACATTGCATTCACACGACGATGAAGAAGAGATGCAACAATAATATTAACATATAATATTACCATATCAGTCGATGATTAATATAGAGCCTTTATCTTTATTTTTAATTTACGCTGGCTGTTAAAATGCGTTTCAACAATAGTCTTAACAAGAACCTTTTCTCGTTCTTTCAATTTGTTTTTACTGAAGAGGGTCCAATCGAGGATCGAAACGTTTAATATTAAGAACTTTTCAAAATTTATTTATTATTTGTTATTCTAGTCTTAAGAACTTTTAAGATTTAAATACATACATGTACATACGCAATTTGCTTCTTAAGCATTTTTGTATTTATTATATTTTATATTTTATATTTTTATTTTATTATTATATTTTATATTTCTATATTTTATTATATTTTATTTATTTTATTTTGTATTTTTTAATAATTTTTACATTCAGCTATAAATATAAACTGTGTTTATCTAAATTTATATTATTCTATTAATTTATATTCCTTAAAAGCTGAGTAATTATTGAATCTAGCTTGTCAGTTATATATAATACGTATTAAACATACCTCAAAAGTTATAATCCCCGCTATTTTTTTTTAAATATAATTATTGTTGAGTTTTTATATTTATTATTTTATTATCAAGTTATTTCTCTTACATAAAAGAATGGAAGATAAATTTTATTTATTCTATTATATATAATATAAATATTCTATTTCCATTCTAATTATATTTATTCTACTAATTGCATTTATTCTATTGTATTTCATAGAAATATATATATTGCATATATTGCAAGCGAATAGGAAAATTCGACGGCCAAACATGTGCGAGCGGCGAACGTTTTCGTGATCGCTCAGTGCTGTTCGTAGCTCGTAGCCTGCCCCCACGCACGAAGCTACACGTACACGCTATGACGTAGCGACTACGTCTGTGTTAGTAAGTCCCGCGGTAAGTGGTGGGGGCTCCCATTTCCCACGAACTGGCAGCTCTGCGCTCGACCGATGTACGCTAGTAGATAGTGGGCACTATGGGGCGTCAAAACAAACCCCCACTCCTCGGCCACTGGAGCCGACCCCCTGCTGTGGCTGTCTGGGGCCCTCCCCCCTAAAGGTGTCTGTGGAAAAAAAGAATGGAGGGGACTCGTGGACGTCTACGAGACAATTTTCCTTTTAAATTTTTCCTTTTAAATTTTTTAAATTTTTAAAAAATTTTTTACCCTTTAAATTTATTTCCTTTTAAATTTTTTTATTTTTTTATTTTTTCCGGTCGCATGAACATGCTTGGGCTCGAACCTGGGTCCTCCACCTCTCCAAACAGGGTCCTAGTATGCTGGGCTAGCTGAAAACTTATTAGAATAGAAGTTAAACATAGTATTTGTGGAGAGTAGTCCACCGCTAAGATAGCGGTCCTGACGGTGCGATTGGTTCTCCCCATAGTGCCCAGTCCTACGATTGGTTCCGACGGTTCCGTCGATTTAAAGTGGGATGGAAAAACGTGCCAAAAAATAGTGCATTGGAGAAAGCGGGCAAGATGTCTGACGGAAAGCAAACGTGACGGCAACCGACAAAATGGCGACCGTCGAGACTGGTGATGCGTCTAGGCATAAGGCACCCAGCCTCCCCTCCCCCTTACGGAAAACCGAAAGATATCGGGCGCTATACAACTTCGCCCCATCGCCCCCCTTAGAGGAAAACCGGGAGATGTACGCTATATGTCGCCCACCCTTCCTGTTGAAAAGAGAAAAATTGGATAAGGTACCGCTAGAATAAACTAGATGCTATAAAGTGGTAACGAACACGTGCGTGCATGTACGGGTACGCTTGTCCGAACGGGCGAGTCCCGCTGCACAGGTAGACATACGGTAACAGCATCGCTGGAGACGATAGAAAGGGTCTTGAAATATATACGGGTACCTGAGACTGTTTGACGCTGAGGCTTAGGACTGAGACTATGACGTCACAGAGACGCCGGGAAGAAGAAAGGAAGGGAAGAAAAATATTTTCACACCTGGTTGCTTTAAAATAAAAAACATCTTTATTTATATATCGAGGGAATAGGATATAATATACAATAAAAAATTTACATATAATTTAATATTTATTTACAAAAAAATTATTTTCACCGCTGCGAAAATTATACACGAAATTATATTACATATTATAGCGATAAAAGAGATAGTCGAGAAACAATAGAAAAATAGCAGGAGATTAATTTTGATAGGAAGAGGCGGCTTCCAGGTCTGGGAGTTCATCACAGAATTCCTGGATAGCCTTCTCGAATTCATCGTCCTCCGACTGTGGAGAAAGAATAGGTGTATCGCCGAGAACGATAGTAGACATTGAAGAAAATGAACGGGGGGAAAACGGTGGTTCGGGAGAAGGACACTCTGGGTAATATACAGGAGAGTAGCTGGGAGGTGAATAAAGGGGTGAAAAATTAATAGGATTGTATGCGAGTGTACGTGTGCTTTGTATGTCTCGAATGTTATTGTTGGCCTCGGGTATTATTGCTGGAGAGTAGACAATTTGAATTTTCGTCTACCGATTCCAGCGGCGGCCTCGACGGAAGGGGGTAGCTTGCAGCTCATATTCTTTCCCCGATCTGGTTTTCACTATAACGACAATACAATATTGCTTAATTATAAGAAGCTAAGCGTAAAATTAATATTAGAATAAAATAAATTAATGCTCACTTACTTTTTTATTAAAAGAATTGTTTCTGAGTTGAAATCCTCCGGGCTGTCGATCCGCTGATTTTTGTGGATTAATGATGTTGCTAGTAGCTCAAGAGACGCTGTTGATTGTCGACGTCTGTTACTCGATGTTACACCAATCTCACGAGCAAAGCACAAGTAAGACTTGCAGAATAATATTCAGCTTCAAGTTCTTCGGACTCTCTTTTTATAGTCTTTTCCGTGGGCGTATTCTAATTTTGGGAGTAACGATTCTCCAAAATTTTAACGAATTAGAGTTACGCAGAAGTGGGGATCCACTAGCTTTAGAGAATTAAAAGTAGACGCCTAGTGACGTCATCGCAGGAGACAATAGAAAGTATCTTGAAAGTTACGTGTGTACCTGAGGGCGATAGAGGTTTAGGACTCTATGACGTCACAACAATGAGAGGAGGAAAGAGAGAATGAAAAAAATTAAACAATCTAAGTAAAAAAAATCCTACATTTATTGATATTAATTTTACATAAATCAATATTCTTATTATATATAATTAAGATATTACATAGGAGTACATCGTCTATATCGTATTACAATTTGAATTACATGATTAAACGTGACAGCGCATAGCGTACAATGTTTTACTTGTTTCTTTTTTCGCGAAGAAAAATTTTACGAAATAAGTGTACGATTAAGCGATCGTTATGTTCGCAATCTTCGGTAAAAAGACTAAGAAACCGATTAAGATCATAACCGTTGCACATATAATATAAAAATACGCAACTATATTGTCCACATGTTTGAGAAAAAATTCCTTGTAATTGTTGAATATTCCAACGATGGATGATGGAGTTTCGACGAAGTCGGAGGAGAAATCCGGTGTGCAAGGGTGGTATTCCGTAGCTGTCGAAGTATGTGCCTGTACCATGCTCGTCGAGGAAGAAGGCGACCCAATGTTCTCCAGGTCGATTGTGGTCATCCGTATTAGCGACGATGGCAGTCGACCTCGTCCACACCCTCGGGACTCTGTCGGCTGGATAAACTCCCGCATGCCTGGCATTGATGTGGTGCAATGCTTGAAGAATTTCGCGAGAGTTCATTATTTTGGTACGGAGGCGAACGAACGAGCGGTATTATATATTCAATAACTTCGGTTTTTACCTCCTTCGCTACTGCGTCTTTTGTCGTGCCGGCTTGTAACGCTGAGTTTTCAATGTCAGCTTGTGTGGAGTTAGTAGTTGCTTCGAGCTTGTCTCTATCCATCAACGACGATAATTCAGATTTTTCTAATTTCTCTACTTCTTTTTCTATTGATCGCTCGAATTTTTGCAGATTTTTTTTCTCTATTTCATTTCTATCGCGCGAAATCTCATACGCGCTACTGATTTCCTCGTTTTCGCCGTCTTCGTTTTCGGCGTCCTCGTCGTCGTCCTCGACGTCGTCGTCGTCGTCGTCGTCGTCGTCGTCACAGACGTTTAAACTCCAATTATCCGGAGAACCACAAGTAGTTTGAGTACTAACTTTCGTATTGCCGTAGGCGATATTATTTCGCTCGATCAACCAATATTTTAATTTATATACGTTGCGTAATGCGCAATGAAAGATTCCGAATTTTCGAAATCCGTGGTAACCACAATATCGTCCGCGCACTTCTCCCTCTGACAGATTTTTGAATGCGGGAGAAATATCTTCCAAATTATATATATTTCTGGAGAGTAGATTCCGCAAGTAGGTTTCTTTTTCGGTACCTCTGACGTAAATGTATCGTGCCTGTCTTGTTATTTCACGTAGTTGCGTTGTAAAATATTTCGGATTAGTTTCACCGTCGAACCATTCGATGCCGTGATAATTTCGTGTAAGCCAGTTATTTTCATGTCTTACATTTCTTGGTAAATCGCTAAATGAATGCGGGGGCATCATAATCCAATGTCCGACGAATGGAGCGTCAAGCGCGATAATAGCAACTTCCTTGGGGATAAACTTCGCAGAGGCATCGCGGAAACCTTGTATGTCGATGACTATATCCATTTTGTGAAGACTGGAGCGCACTCGACAGCGCGGTTATAATAGTTTAAACTGCTCGCGAAGCGTCGACGTTCGTGTCTCGAATGAAACTGAATTCTTTTCTGTTATATTGTATATTTTTTGATATTTTACGCTGTTAGCATTTTGATCGAATGTGGAGGGGAGAAAAAGGAGGGGAAATTTTCCGAGTATTACGTTGTAACGGTCAAATACTTGAGAGCGATAAATATCTATCCGGCAAAATCGACGATGACTTGACGAGACGAATCGATTTCTATTACATTATCGAATTCGGCGTAAATAATACAATTAACGGTCTCTGTGAGAGCCTTCTCGAATCGCACTTCTAATCGTAAACTACCATGTCTCACGAGATTCCAATGTCCCGCGTAATTAGCTGATAGGTCGGGCGTGAGATCAAAAGCGAATAACGTATATCCCTTGGAATAATCGTCTCTACTTATAGAATTTCCTTCGTTCAAAAAATGGATGCCCGTTCCCGCGAAGAGAGTCTGATAAGCTTCGACGTAAAGCGGTTCCTCCGGCGAGAAAACCGGTTGTAACGGCCTACTAGGAATTTGCATACCGTCGACGTATAGCGAGAAGAAATTTATTCCGTAATTTTTGAAATTAAACGGATTTAATTTTCTATCCCCATTAAACGCTTTATTATTAACAAAACCGACTATTATCCTTTTCGGAAGTTGACCGAGTATTACATTATCTAACGATTCACCCACAACACCACTGTGAATCGTAAATGTTTTAATTTCGACTCTCGTGAGCGGATATTTGGCCGTAACTTTACTCAACATTCTAGCATGCGCGAGTAATAATCCGGCGCTTATTTTCGCCCTTCTCACGAGTAAGCTCGCATCCAGTATATGAATTTTCGACGATGAACCGTTACTGTCCATAAGACAGAACGAATCTTTCGAACGGACGAGCCTCAAGCGTACTTCTACACCGTTAATTAAAAATTTGTCTTGATTGAAAACGTCGCAATGGAGATGCCCTACAAGATCTAGCGCGCGCCCCCCCGCGAATGTAACGCGCGCGTCTCACGAGAGCAGAATTTGGCGATTTTGATTCCACCGGTTCGTCCATTTGACCGGGTGTATCCGCGTCCCATAGACAGGAGGTTAGATGGGAAGTTTTTGCGGGTGAAGAATAATTTAATAACGCCTCGATGTACGCGCGGTACGCGTAAGCGTTGTTTGGAGGCGACACGAGCTTTTGGTTGAAATACACGTCGATCTGATTGAACATGGAATGAAGTAAATGATTTACGGGGCCTATAGTGGCCGTGGCGGTTGCGCCCGCAGTATGTCCCGAGGAATCGCCCGGTGTTTCTACGCGTACGCGAAGACTTAACATGGTGTGCGTGAGATCTAAATATTCTTCTCCGTGACCCGGAATGACGAATTCTATCGGAGAATCGTCCGAGAGCGAAGTCACGGGTTTGTAATGAATCCATTGCGAACTCTCGATACTAGTTTGTGTGGGCGGTAAAGAAAAGAGATCGAGTTCGCTCTTTAAACACTCACTCGAATGCGTGTGAAGAAAGGACATGCTCATTTACCGCAAATTTTTTCGTCGTCTCTGTAATTCTCACTGTTAGATTTGTTTAGAATATATGCCGTTTAAGAAAATATGTCGGATACGGTGCGCTTTCTAGCAGTTTTACGACGTTTCGTGGATGTCTTAAGTCTTTTCACCGTTGTGCGCTTTTTTCTTTTCTTATTTTTCGATATTTTTGTATTTGCTCTTTTTTTCCCTCGCGTCTGGCGCTTTGACGAACTTTTCTTACGCATCTGGCGTCGTCTACGTAATGTCGCAGATTTAGCGATGCGCGTGTTGAGCCCGCCGAAAGGAAACTGAGCTACATGCATTTTTGCATCCGACTTATAACCCGAACCCTTCATCAGACTACTTATTTTTTCTTTAGCTTTTCTCTTAAGATTGTCGCGCGATTCTTCAAATCGGTGTTGGGCCGCTACTTTAAACGGCATATTGTTTTCAACATCTTCGATTATATTAGCACCGGCACGTAAAGCTTCTTTCCCCACAGTACGTATGCCTCTAGTTAAATAAGGTAGTACACGTCTGAACAATCCTCCGAGAAAACTACCAATACCGTGACCTCGTTGATAGGGCGATCCGACGAAAATTCGCGGAATTCCACCGCCGCGACTACCGCCGTTTTGTAACTCGTCGTAATACGATGAATAATAATCCATTAACGTTTAATTTTTTATCGCGGTCTCTAATTATTATTATGTTATCTACTCGATACGTCTAAAGTGTAATGTCACTGTCACTGTTCCAAATTCGAATGGTATACTCTGTCCTAGTTGATCTCTTATATCTATCTCGATTGTGCGAAAAGACGTTTGACGCAGGGCAATGTATTGAGTGTGCGAGAAATGTTTTATTTGAGTAGATGCGAACGCGTAATCATTTCCAACATCGAGCGCGACTATTCGCAAAAGAGGAGATTGTACATCACCAGTAATATAGGGTTCGCAAATATCGCAATAGACAAAGAGCTTGTCGGGGATACCGCGCAACAAACTAGCTGGTTCGGCGGCTATTATTACGCGTTCGCTCGGAAATACGTAAAATGGCGATGTATAAATTTCAACATCGTCATAAATCCAGGAAGGTAAAACGCCTGATGTACCGGTATTATTTTCAATTTTACCATGCTTCTCGTCGTCATTCTGTATATTGAAGTCGGTTTCACTAAAGATCCACAGCGGTAAACGTTCCACAACATTAGCATTGAGCTTATTGTGTGTATCGAAGCCGAGTATTCTGCAAAGTTTTTCGGAAAAATTTACATAATGAATCATATCACATTTCATAATGTCGCAGGAAAGTTTCATAATAATTTTGCGCCCAATAATAGCCCCAAATTGCCAATGGATATGTGAACCCACGGATTTTGCAGAGTAATTCACAGCTTCTATAATATCGTGCAAACTCGAGTAAATACCCGAAGGTATTTCAGATTTCCTAGCGTTGATTTTCTTTTTTTGGGAACCTATCGTGAATTCTTCAATATCGATAAATCTTATGATTCCTTCTTCAGGACGTATATGAAGAAAACTGGTCGGAAATTGAATCTCCGTGAGCGCTACTTCCCAACGTCCTTGCAAGTCTATACGTTGAGGTAATTCAGTGGTGAAACACGTGGTTTTATTCTCCGGAAAAAAACGCATGCTGCTATTACTCGGCAGAATCATATAAAATCCTTCCTCCCTCATTTTTGATTCAGAGATTTTAAACTTGAAGAGGGTATCCAAGAATCGAATTTTGAAGGATATCCTTGCCAACTAACTAATAATTGTTTATTGTTGCCACGCCCCCTACTTTTTATCACACGATCGACGATAAATTCTTCCCCTTGCAAGTCTTTAATAACAGATGCTAATTCTTGTTCATAAAAAATCCCGTCTATAACTTCACCCGCTAAATCGCTTAATTCGTATACACGTGGTTTTCTCCATTCGAGAACACGGTGAATTCGAAATATTTCTTCGCTCCACTTTGCCTCGTAACCTTTCTCAAAGGCTACTTTTGCTCTACTGACACGCACGAAATCGCCCACGTTATATTTAGCCTTTTGCTCGCGATTCTTTTTCTTTGCCCCATCGCCGTTGTCGTTCCAGCGACGATTCATATTTTCACGCGCGATTCGCGCATTTTCCCTCGTTACGACGGCAGGTTGCATTTTGATGGTGGAATGCCGGGTATGATTGTAAGCGCGAACGATATCCTGCAAAACATCGATGTAGCGTCGCGTATTTTTGTGTGTAAAATATCGCCACATTCGTTCCTTGAGCGTTCTATTAAAACGTTCCACTATAGCTGCTTTAATATCAGGATTACGAGCTACGCGAAAACGAATATCTTTTTCTTTTAAGAAATTTTGTACTTGCCGAGCAATAAATTCTTTACCTTTGTCGGTCTGCAAGTATACGGGTAGGCGCTCTTTGTTTCTCGAGAATATGCGTTGAAAGGCTTTTACCACGCAGGCACCTGTTTTGTCGCGTAAAGGTTCTACCCAAACGAATTTACTGAGTACGTCAATAACCGTTAATAGATATGAATAACCATCATTATAGCTCTTGAGATTACGAATATCGATCAAATCAGCCTCCCATAAGTCATCGATATTTGTCACGTTATAATGTAAGCGCGGAAATTTTCGTCGTACCGGACGATGTAACGTGTATGCGTCTTGCGATTTAAGCCAGTCGATGGCCTCATTACGTGAGAAATTCGGTTTAGCGGCTCGTGATAAATTATCCGTCGCCGAATAGCCGGCATAGTGCGAGGGATTGTAATACAATTTTTCGAGTTCCATCATTCGAGTTTGCTCCAGTCTAGCAATTCTTTTCTTTTCTTTGTCGGAAAATCTGCGTAACTCGTTACTGTTTTCTCGTCTTCGTCCTCGTCGGCGGATACAAATAGCGTGTCACCTTCGGTTTCGTCTACCTTACGTCTGTACGACTTTGAACGCTCGGTCGAAGTTCTCGGAGTGGAACTTCCGCGCGGTACCACGATTTTAATACGTTGAGATCGGGCGTACGTATGTAACAAATCACGATTTCCTATGAGATTGGAAGGAGTGCCTATGTCGCGCAGTAATCGAGCAAACTGAATTCTTCCAGTTGCTTTTACTGTTTTTCTCTCGCGTATCGCGTCGTTTATAAGTTCCGCGATATTCGAACCTGTTATGACAGAGCCGTCTATAGTTACGAGTCCTCGTCTATCCCAGCTAATTTTAGATGACGGAATATCGATCAAATATTTTAATAGCGCTCGCGCTTTGTCGCGATAAGATTTCGGTACACTATCGAGTATTTTTTTGATCATTTCAGCCGATTGTGCGCGTTTTTTCCCGAAACTACTACTACTACTACTAGCGCTACCGTCGCCGCGACCGCTGCTAATTAAAGTTGACGTTTCCATAAATTCATTATCATCGACATCCAAATTAGTGTCTTCGTTCTGCTCGTCATTAACGTCCTCGCCGTTACCCTGTGTATCCTCACGTAAGCGTTTTTTCGCTTCCCGAACAAAGTGAAGATAACGTTGGAGTACTTCCTTATACAATTTCCATCTTTTATCCTCGTCGACAGGAGTCGCGAGGTTAAGAATACGCCACATCTCCGCATCGAGCCGCGATAAAGCTGTTCCCGGTGTTCGTACTGAATTATTATTATTATTTACATTTTCCGCACTTGATATTTCCGTATTTTTCTTCGGCGAATTATCAGTCATCGTAATAGATGTTATTTCCGGTTGCTGTTGCATTCGCTGCATTCTCTCAAGATTTTCGGTAGATATCAAAACCATTTTCTTAGCCCTCTCCATTGTTCAAAGTACAGGTGTTAGCACTTTCCTTTTTTATTATTTTTATTATTTTTCCTATACGGGGAATGTATGGGATGTATAGGATTGTATTTTTCTCTTTCATTCGCCGATAAACCGGGATAATATAGCCCCTAGTAAAGGTCCAATAAGATAGGGTAAAAATCCACCTCTCTGTACTAACAGTTTTCTTTTAATCTTCCAATTACCTTGTTTTGCCGCAACACGCCGTAGGACCGTTTTATGTTTGGCTAATCGCTTTTTATCGCTACAACAAAGCGGTACGTTACCCTTTAGCGTATTGAAAATGCACTCTTGAATGCACTTTATGAGCTTATTGTCGGCGGCTCGCAAGAATACGGTTCTTTGATTTTTTTTCAAATGACACAAGGTTTTTAAAAGGCATAAGTTTCTTTCACCGATAGACCGCCTAGCATTCTTTATTGCTCTATTCGATGTCATCAACTTTTTAACAGGTTCTTCTTTTTTCACCATTACGCTGTAGGCGCACGACTGATAAGTTGCGAACACGAATTTTACCCTTTTATACGCCCCCACTTCTATTGTTCGATCTACGCGGTATGTATGCGTAATGCCGAGTATTGTCGGGAAAGATGCACGTGCGAAAGCGATATTCGTCTGGAGTCGATTGTTTCAAATCAAGCAATAAATACCCGTGTGGACTCGATGTAGCGTCGTAGTACGCTTCTTCCATAAACTTTGGATCATCGGGATATACTTGACGCGCTAGATGACGAATTTGAGCGCGATCGCGCGGATTTTTGAAAACTACTATGTAATTCGCGTTGAGAGATATGTCGCGCTGTCCGCGCCCTTGATGAAAGAGATTTTGCGAGATGAGTATAACACTGAGATTTTTATGATGACTTCCTTTGGTAAACAGATCTACGATAGCGTCGCACGACGACGATTCCCTCATAAGATCGTCAATTATTATTAATTTTGGCGAAAGCGGATCGCTGGAATAATCTTCCGGGCGGGGTAATCCTTCGCGAAATTCGATTATATTTTTCTTCGATTTTATCAATGCATTATTAACGTAAGCGGTCTTTTGTGTTTTTTTCTCTTCTTCTTTTTCACTCGCGGCGCATTGTAAACGCTGATACGCTTCTTGCCACTCTGCGTAATAAAATAAAATTCTCTCGAATCGAACATCTGACATGACGGATAAATGACGAAGAAACGTTTTCACGAAAATTGTTTTTCCACATCCCGTAGGTCCACAGACGATCGACGTCCAAGGATGTTTCCAGCGTACATCCATTATGCGAAATGAACGATTTGCCGATTACGTTCGCACTCATAAATAAAAAAAATCATCGAATATTTTTAATATTTATCATAGGTATGTGTTGAGTAATAAGCTTATCCGCGCTCCGGGGGCCCCACCGCGGCGGCCGCATGCTCGCGCTAGCGTTTCCCGGTACGTGAACGAGCGGAAAGCACCGCGGCCGATTAGCTGCTAAGCAGCCGCGGGAACGCCGCGAGTAAGCGTATTCGCGGGGATGTGCTCGTACCGGTGTTTTTCGAGCACCGCTGCTTACGAGCTTATAAGCGGTGCTCTGTGTGCGCTTATGTTAGAAATAAGATGCTCGTTTAGCGTTCAACTAACATTTGATATTATTTTGATGGAATGTTCTATGCGTGTAGTAAAGAAGTAAAGGAAATATTAGAGAGGGGTAAAGGAAAAAATACGCTGTGATTTTTAAGGTGGAAAAACTTCATATTTATTGACAATATTTTTTTATTTTTTGTTTTTTATTTTTATAAAATTAACAATTGCGTTTTAAAATTATACGCACGATTTCATTAAATCCTAGTGAAAGTAATTCTTCGAATACAATATTGAAATATATATCTAAAAATGTTAAATCCTTTATTTGCGTTTGTACATTGCGTTCAATTTCTTGAAAATTACCGATAACTATGAGCTTTATAATTTCACGATCTATGTAAGCTGATGGGAGTTTTAATTCTATCTCGTTTATTAAGTAATTGGCACAGGTGTTGACGGTGTCGGCGATGCAAACTAGCTGAGACAGATGTGCATCCACACATCTCGCAATATTTTCCAGGCCTAGGAAAGTAGCTTTCTGCATCACGATAGCGATGTTCTGCGTTTTTCGCTTCTTCAAAGGCGGCTGCGCTTGCTCCTCCGCTTCACCATTACTCGCAGATTGTTCTGCATTTTCCTTGTAAGTCACTATCACAGCCCTCGACCCGTAAGCGGTGGTGAATCCGATGGAAATATTGTTGATGATAATCGGACTTGGCCTAGTTTTTTGATTTTCGCTCAAGTACAGTCTCATCTGTTCCATGCTGATTTGAAACTGCTGCCAGCTGTCAATATCGAAGCAAATCCCATCGATATAATTGCCAGTTAATTTAACAATCGGCACGAAGCAATCTTCGTTTGTCGCTTGCAACCCCACATGTAACTTCTTAGTGCAGGATGAATTAAGACCATACGTTGTCGATAGTAATAAATAACGCTGGTCGTTTCTTCTATCGATGTCGATCTTGTTGTCCGATTTGCTAATATCGCAAAAACGTGTGTAGATTTAACAAAATCGGCTAGATTCTTCTGATCACTGGAAACTTCTTTCGTGGCAGCCATTGTTATCACTTTCGAATAAAACCGAGTTGAATACTAGTCACAACAACGACAAATTCTTGTATCGAAGCCGAAAGGAAGATTTTCGTACGAGCAAACTCAAATGAATAAGAATTCGCATCTTCTCGTGCTGCTTATATATCGAAATATAAAGAAAAGTGGGGGGAAAAGTTTGCGCAGACAGTCAAATAACAGGAAAAATCATGATTTTTCACGTTCAAACTTGTTCATCACGCTAAAAATTACGTGAAAACATCTAGAAACATCTAGAAATTAGATTCGTTACAAGGAAAAATTTTTCTCTAAAATTTTTCTCTAAATACAATTATAATATGTTACAAAGCGTAAATAAAAGCTTAGCAGCCGTATAATAAATTTTTATAGCTTATATTGTTAAGAGAAAAATGTTATAAAGGACGAATTTCTAATTGACATAATCCTAGCCCTTCTACGAAAATTTTAAAAGATTTTTCACAACAAAGTCTTTACTTTGACACCTCTATAATAAAAACACCTAGGCAATAAAACTATTGCATGCAATGCCTGCATATCGTAATAAAAATAAGAAACTATTTTTTCTTTTTGTCCGTTTTTTCTCGGATGAAAGGAGAAATTTTAACTCTTTCGGGGGTATTCCTTCTTGGAAAAAAAGAGGGGATACGAGTAAATAAATGCGTCGTGGTGTAGTAGAAAAATTATTTCCGAATTCGCCATCGATCGAAGCAACGCGTGTCTTTCCGCGAAAAGTGTTATATTTATCGTGAAAAGTGATATCGTGAGTGAGCGTTGATAAAAATGCCTGGACTC
The DNA here is from genome assembly GCA_009859135.1 of Formica selysi. Lineage (NCBI taxonomy): Eukaryota > Metazoa > Arthropoda > Insecta > Hymenoptera > Formicidae > Formica > Formica selysi. Next base: position 337,585 of record CM020808.1, on the reverse strand, counting down.
AAAGAAGTATTATGCAAATGCATAATTATAGGCTCAAATTTGTCTCCTACGTTAAACAGGGAACGATATTTATCCGCGTTATGGGATGAGTCGTCGGAAATCAATTACGCTGTTTTTCGGTCTTTTGCGTGGGCCTGCTCGAACACTGTACTAGCAGTATTATACAGACTAGGTTATTTCGCCGATTATGCTGAATTGTTGCATATCGCGGGTGAAATAATAGAAATACGGGAGACATTCGAACATGAGGAGGAGGATGCAGGAGATCTTATAAAATTCCTGCTAACTAAACATCGAGAAAACCTCTTAAATGGTAAGCAAAATGTTTTATTTATATTAGGGAGAGTGTAATGTAATCGAATACGAGAGACTTTGATTAATTTAATTTAAATTTACAAATTTATCATAATCTGTAGATCGGACCACCCCGGCGAATAGCGTACAAGAGGCTCGCACTCAGACACGAAAACGCAGGAGTGAAGAAGAGCTTGAAACGAGTTCTACACGTAAGTTTTGTATAAAAATAAAATATTAATCTTTATAAAAATTTATCATTATTGATAAAATATTAAATTATAGGAAAAACCCGATTTGATGAAAATTCTCACGAGGCTGATATTACGTTAGCACCAGGTGAGCCAAAATTTTAAGTAAATAAAAATAACTTAGTTATAATTCTTATTTTATTTATAGTTTTTCTTTTTGCTTTTGACAGTGCAGAGAGGTGGTGGGCGAAATAAAGAAGCGGTTCATGTAGAACAAAAGTCGCAGCCTCCTAATAACGAGGAAGCAACAGCGGAGGAGGAAAATGAAGAGGAAGTCGGCGCTGAAGATAGCTGTAATCCTTCGCCGGAGACAGAAGAGGCCGAAGAAACGGAGCAACAACGACAACAGCAGCATCATCAACAACAGCCTCTTCAGGTTGGACATATTAATTTTAACTATATAGATTTATTAGCGGAAAGTACACGACGGTTCCGGAGATTCGGCATAATCGGAAGAGAAGCGAGTTTCGCGATTCGACCGTTGCTTGAAGGCGGTGATATTTATCATTTGTTAGAAAACGCGTTCCGAGAAATTCACGCGTATGCGGTAAATTCATGCGAACCTGGTGATTATGTGGGGTTGTCTTTTCATTCTGCGGATTTATCTCATGGACCTGCCGGATTATCTTTTCGTCCTGCGCGTGACTTGACGTATGAAGATATTTGGGGAATTGTGAGTTCGGTAGCGCAGAGCGCGGGAGGTCTCGATATTGCGGAACGCTTCGATATTCGAGTTTTTAACGTTACGGTTCCTTCAGGGCGGGGACGTGTGAAATTAACACGCGAAGATATTGCGAAGCGCTCGATACTAACAATAAAAAATTCCGATAATTTATGTTTTCCCCGGGCTCTTGTTGTAGCGAAAATTTATTGCGAACGCGGTAATTTACGTACGGGAGAATTGCATGAAAAATGGAATGATGTAAGATGCACGCGATCCCCGCTTCAACGGGAACTCGCGTTACAATTAGAACGGGATGTCGGTGTTACGATACCTGAAGACGGTTGCGGGATTCGGGAAATCGAACGCTTCCAACGTTATCTCGCCGCTGACAATATCGCGATAGTTGTATATAATTTTAGTACTTTTGGTCGCGGAGAAAAACCTATGTACGACGGAACCGCAATACTCGCTTCTCTCGGACGGGAATCGTCGCACCGATTAAATATAATGTATTACGAGAGCTCGCGCCATTACAATCCTATTTTAAATTTAAAAGCAGCCGCTGGTTCTCGAAATTATTGTACGTCGTGTAATGTAAGTTTTCGGGACGAGATAGGTCATCGGTGTTTGAATAAATGTGCGCGCTGTTTCGCAGAGCCGCCATGCTCCGATTCTGTTGTGCCTGTGAAATGCGATTCATGTAATCGAGCGTTTTACGGTGCAAAATGTTTCGAACGACACCGTAGTAAAAAATCATATAACGGTAGATCGCTCGCGAGTGTTTGTAATGTCGTGAGATTTTGCAATGAATGCGGATGCGCGGTTAAAACGAATGCGAAACACGAATGCGGCAATTCTTACTGTAGATTATGTCGGACACAGCAATCTCGAAATCATTTGTGTCATATGCAACCTCTTCGCAACGGGGTTAGTTCCTCTACCGAACCGTCCTCGTCAACGACGACGACTACGTTGATATCGGATACGTGAGGAACAACAAAGAGTAAAGAAACTATTAGTGAAGAGGTAAACGAGCGCAAAAAAGGCTTCGTGGCATTTATATTTTATGATCTCGAAACGCGGCAAGACGAGACGCTCGAAGGTACGATGAACGTGAAGAAACATGTACCTACTCTCTGCGTGGCGCAACAGATTTGCGAAGCGTGCGCGCAGGAAAACGACATGTCCGTGCGATGCCGTTGGTGCGGGATACGCGAATTCATATTCAGACATGACCCCGTGAAACAATTTGCCGAATTCGCAACGCGAAAGACGAAACGTTTCAACCAGATCATATGCATAGCACATAATGCGAAAGCGTTCGACGCGCAGTTTATTCTTCAATACATCGTAGAAAATCGGAATGATTTAGAGCCGAAAATAATTTTGAGCGGCACAAAAATTGTAATGTTATTAGCAGGAAATACAAAATTCATCGACAGTGCTAATTATATGCCAATGCGATTATCTGAATTACCGAAAGCTTTTGGCCTAGGGGACTCTGTGGATAAAGGCACTTTTCCGCATTTATTTAACACTGCCGAAAATCAAACGTATGTCGGACCGTTACCAGACGCGAAATATTATTCTCCTGAAAACATGAAGACATCGGAACGCGAACGCTTTCTCGCATGGCATACGGACATGACGCGAAAAAACACCGTATTCGACTTTCAACAAGAAATTGTTCGCTATTGTCGTACCGATGTAGACATTCTTCGACGTGCGTGTATAGCATTTAGAAAAATTTTTATAAACCGCGGCAACGTATGTCCGTTCGAGGAATGCACCACTATTGCCTCGACGTGTATGACAGTTTTCCGTAAAAACTTTTTACGCGAAAAGGAAATAGGTATTATTCCTTCCGGTGGATATAGAAAAGCGAGTAATTATTCGCGTAAAGCTCTACAATGGCTGGTATGGATGGAGCGCGAAATCGGGCATCCTATAAACCATGCGGGGCGTGCGCGTGAATATCGCACGATTGATGGCACGCTCGTCGACGGATATTATGAAACGACCGATGTTGAGACGACACAGCGTCACATTTTACAATTTCACGGATGCTTTTGGCACGGGTGTCCGACTTGCTTTCCTTCGAATCGCGATAGAGCGCTTTCTTCGACTTCGGATCATGGAGATACGATTGCTTCGCGATACGAGCGAACTCTCGCGATCTCGTGGCGCCTTCGACAACGGGGGTACATGGTGACGGAAAAATGGGAATGCGTTTTTGATCGGGATATGCTCGAGAATCGCGAAATGCGAGAATATCTCGAAAACCATCCGCTGGTGGAAACACCACCGCTCGACCCTCGCGATGCATTTTTCGGCGGCCGTACGGGAAATATCGTGACTCGATACGAAGTTACGGGTGCAGAGAAAATACATTACGTAGACGTATGTTCTTTATACCCGTATGTATTAAAGACAGGCGCTTTCCCGATCGGACATCCAGATATTTATGTCGGCGAAGAATGCGCCCCTTTAATCGGAATAGCTCCAAATTACAATTTTGATTCGCTCGAAGGTCTCATACGCTGTACCGTGCTTCCTCCTCGCAACCTCTTTCACCCTGTACTTCCGTATCGCGTGCGCGGAAAATTGCTTTTCGCCTTATGTCGTAGTTGTTGCGAAACATTTGCGCAGACATCCTGCACGCACGATAACATTAATGAGCGCGAATTCGAGGGTACGTGGGTGTCGTGCGAATTACGAAAGGCAGTCGAAAAGGGTTATCTCGTGACGGCAGTAAGCGAGATTTGGCAATATAAAGTTAGCCAATTCGATCGAGCATCGCGACAAGGCGGTTTGTTCGCCGAATATATAAACTCATTCTTACAATTAAAACAAGAAGCAAGTGGATGGCCGGGGGAATGCGGTGACGACGATGACTCTAAAGAACGATATCTGCGGGAGTACGAAAAAACCGAAGGTATTGTTCTCGATAAGCGTAACATCGCGCTGAATCCTGGTTTACGTTCGGTTGCAAAACTCTGTTTAAATTCATTTTGGGGAAAATTCGGCCAGCGGGCCAATTTGCCGAATACCGAGGTTGTGAGAACGTTGCAACGTTTTCTGACATTACTGACGAGCGCCGAGCATGAGATAACCGATATATTACCCGTGAACGACGAGGTAATATATGTTTCGTGGCGATTGCGACAAGAGGCTGTCACTCCCTCACCTATAACTAATGTTGCGATAGCGGCGTATACGACGGCTCAAGCGCGCTTAAAATTATATGAATATTTAGAACGCTTAGATCGGCGCGTGTTATATTATGATACTGATTTGTGTATATACGTAAGCACAGGTAAACCGAATGAGTATGAACCGCATACGGGAAATTTTCTGGGTGACATGACGGACGAGCTCGAAAGCTACGGCCGTGGTAGTTATATCGAGGCGTTCGTGTCCGGTGGCCCAAAATTTTATGCCTATGTTGTTCGTATGCCGGACGGGCGTACGCGTGAATGCTGTAAAGTAAAGGGCATAACCCTAAACTATGAAAACTCTCGGTTGGTTAATTTTAACAGCATTAAGAATTTATTGTTAAATAAAGAGAGAGCACAGGAAAATGAAAAGAACAGAGAAGAATTGCCGAAAACTTCGATAAATCTATGCTTTAGAGCAATTCGGCGTACCGCGTTTCACGAAATCGTAACACGTGACGAAACTAAAGTATGCGCGCCCGTATTACTAAAACGTAGATTTATCGATAGTCGAAATTCGCTACCGTATGGTTATGTATTTGAATAATGATTTTTCCATTTTTTTCTCGACTATCTCTTTTATCGCTATAATATGTAATATAATTTCGTGTATAATTTTCGCAGCGGTGAAAATAATTTTTTTGTAAATAAATATTAAATTATATGTAAATTTTTTATTGTATATTATATCCTATTCCCTCGATATATAAATAAAGATGTTTTTTATTTTAAAGCAACCAGGTGTGAAAATATTTTTCTTCCCTTCCTTTCTTCTTCCCGGCGTCTCTGTGACGTCATAGTCTCAGTCCTAAGCCTCAGCGTCAAACAGTCTCAGGTACCCGTATATATTTCAAGACCCTTTCTATCGTCTCCAGCGATGCTGTTACCGTATGTCTACCTGTGCAGCGGGACTCGCCCGTTCGGACAAGCGTACCCGTACATGCACGCACGTGTTCGTTACCACTTTATAGCATCTAGTTTATTCTAGCGGTACCTTATCCAATTTTTCTCTTTTCAACAGGAAGGGTACATCTCCCGGTTTTCCTCTAAGGGGGGCGATGGGGCGAAGTTGTATAGCGCCCGATATCTTTCGGTTTTCCGTAAGGGGGAGGGGAGGCTGGGTGCCTTATGCCTAGACGCATCACCAGTCTCGACGGTCGCCATTTTGTCGGTTGCCGTCACGTTTGCTTTCCGTCAGACATCTTGCCCGCTTTCTCCCACGCACTATTTTTTGGCACGTTTTTCCATCCCACTTTAAATCGACGGAACCGTCGGAACCAATCGTAGGACTGGGCACTATGGGGAGAACCAATCGCACCGTCAGGACCGCTATCTTAGCGGTGGACTACTCTCCACAAATACTATGTTTAACTTCTATTCTAATAAGTTTTCAGCTAGCCCAGCATACTAGGACCCTGTTTGGAGAGGTGGAGGACCCAGGTTCGAGCCCAAGCATGTTCATGCGACCGGAAAAAATAAAAAAATAAAAAAATTTAAAAGGAAATAAATTTAAAGGGTAAAAAATTTTTTAAAAATTTAAAAAATTTAAAAGGAAAAATTTAAAAGGAAAATTGTCTCGTAGACGTCCACGAGTCCCCTCCATTCTTTTTTTCCACAGACACCTTTAGGGGGGAGGGCCCCAGACAGCCACAGCAGGGGGTCGGCTCCAGTGGCCGAGGAGTGGGGGTTTGTTTTGACGCCCCATAGTGCCCACTATCTACTTACGCTCGTCGTCGAAAGGGCGCGGCCCTCTAATCGAGGCGGACCGCGACTCTTCCTCGAACGAACCGTCGGCGCATTTCCCCCTCCCCCACCCGCGTCGAATTCGCCGACGATAAAAATAGGCGTCTCGCCGAACGCGCGAATCAATCGCGCCCGGCGTCTCTCGATAGTTTCCCGCGTCTTTCCCCGCTCCGCTCAATGACTAACGCGAGGACGGTTCTTCTCGTCCTAGCAACGACGCTCGTCGCCGCGACGGCCGCCGCGCCCGTCGACTCGGAGAAGGCCGAGGCGCTCCGCTTCCTGCGCGCGTACGGTTTTCTAAAGGACGACGGAGAATCGCTGTCGTCCGATAACGTGACATCTCTGCGTCGCGCGTTGTCGCTGTTTCAGGAATACTATCAATTATCGGGAAACGGCGAGTTAGACGCCGTTACGCTTAGCCTTATGCGCAAATCGCGATGCGGTCTCGCGAACATTCCCGATCGCGCGTATAGCCCGATTACGCGAAAATGGCCGAAAACGCGTCTCACGTGGAACTTTCAGGTAGCTAGCGAGGAACTCTCGCGAACGGCCGAAGCGGCGTTCGCGTTATGGGCGGTGAATTCGTCGCTAACTTCCGCGCGCGACCCGCTGCGACCCGATATACTAATATCATATTGAACGGGCGCGCACACTTACGCTAATCGCCGGAACATCGGCATTTGCCCGGCGATCTTCGACGGTCCCGGGGGAGCCCTAGCTCACGCGTTCTTTCCCTCGGGAATGATCGATTTCGCGTCGGAGGTACACGTTGACGATTCGGAACCGTGGCACGTGTATCTAAATAAAAATCCTCCCAACACGCATCATTTGTTGCAAACGCTGACGCACGAGATCGTCCACGCTTTGGGTCTACAACACAGCATGCGCAACGATTCGATAATGTTCCCGTATATATCCGACATCGAGAATCAATTTCCGGTTAAGCTGAGCATAGAGGATATTCTGGCTATACGGAATCTGTACGGGTCTCACGACGACGGAAACTATCCGACGCCGACTCCCGCGACCACCGCGGCGCCCGCTACGACGAGCGTCGCACCAATCGGCCCCGCGCGCGCGGATCTCTGCGCTTTGCGGCGCGTGGACAACGCGCTGATAATGAATCACCGATTGTACATAGCTAATCGCCGCAATGTGTGGTCGATCGACGTGACCGAGAGACGCTACGGTAGGCCCATAACGCTCACGGATTACGCGACGTTTCTCCCGGCGAATTTCACGCGCCTATCCGCCGCGTATCAAAGACCCTCGGGCGATCTCGCGCTATTCGCGGACGATTCGATCTACCTCGCGGAATATCCCAGCTTTAAGCTAAAATCGGGTTGGCCGAGATATATCCACAATATCGAACTTCCTCGAAATGTTAAGATTAACGCTGCGATAAACACGCACACGGGACGAACCTGACTACGCGATTTACGACGACGACAAGGTAGCGGAGATCGACGAGTGTCGCATGATAGTCATTAGACACGCTCCGTTAAAAGATATATTTCCCGGAATACCGCCCGCGATAACGTCGGCCTTTCGATATATCGACGGCAATCTATATTTCTTCGCCAAACGTCAGTTCTACGCCTTCAATGAATTTACGAATATCGTAACTTCGGCGGGTCCTTTCGATCTACACGCGCTCGGTATCGAAAGTTCTACGGATGGGCTGCTAAAGTCTGTTCTACAATACGTCGTATGTCGCAGTCGGATGTCGCTAGTCGCTAGTCGTATGTTGTATGTCGAATGTAATTACGACATGCCATTCTACAATTGAGTCGCAAGTCGGAACAAGTATTTAAGGTTATATAACAATGGAAACTGAAATGTTAGGCATTTATTTAAATTTGTTATCAGTTTGGACGCAAATTACAAAAATTAGATTACGTTTAAGAAAAAGACGTAAACTAACAAGAAGGTGGTGGGTAAAACCACATATTTCTATAAATATGAGACAACATTTTGGTGCTCATCAAAAATTATTTATGTATTTTCGAGTGAGTGATCATGAAGAATTCTTTAAACTTGTAAGAATGTCAGTTCAACAATTCGATAATTTGCATGATCTTCTAAAATCAAAATTACGAAAAAGAAGTCGAAGAGAGCCTTTACCAACAGAGATACGTATTGCAGTGACATTGAGATTAATTTATTGGTTACATTCTATTGCAAATATTATTAATATAGTTTACTTATATTTTATTTCTTACAAAATATGAAATTTTATCACAAATTCAAATTTATTTTCAGTTTTCTTGCTCATGGAGATAGCGTTACTACTACTTCTTCATTTTTTCGAATTGGAAGATCAACTCTGTATAGTATCATTCCTGAGGTATGTAATGCTATATGGGAAATGTTGCAACCTACATATCTCCGATGTCCACAAGAAGAGAATGAATGGCTAAAAATCGCAGATGAATTCAATAATATGTGGGATTTTCCAAATTGTATTGGGGCAATTGATGGAAAACATTGTCGAATACAAGCTCCACCAAATTCACATAGCGCTTTTCACAACTATAAGGGTTATTTTAGCCTTGTATTAATGGCTATTGTGGATGCTCATTATCGTTTTATTTGGGTTGACATTGGAGATTATGGTAAATTTAAATCACATAATCATCACAAGTAAAATATGTTTTAAAGAAAAAAGAATTGTGAAAAATATATGAGAGATTCCACCAAATCGAGTACCACTTTTGGGCCTGCATGTCTGCGATCACGTTCAAATTTTTTTGGCTTATAGTCCACATTGAGAAACATACTTACAAGTTTTTTAAGATTTTTTCCTCCATTATTTTAGCCGCCATATTAGGGAACATTTCACGTTTTTTTTTTTTTTTTTTTTTCATAAATTAATTGCGGCATTACGCGTGCTCTAAACAAATTTTTGTTATCTATGTTTTTTATGTAAAAAAACCTCAGCTTTTCAAAAAAAAATATTTCAAAATAAACGGACCCATATAAACTGCTGAAAATTCGATTTTAATCATAAAATCACAGTTTTTGGCAAGTGCACCATTTTTTAAAATTTTGAAACTATTTCCATTGAAAAGCTGAGAAAATTTCGCATAGAATACGTAAAAATCAAGAGGGATCTCTGTAAGAATTTATTGGGTCACTAAATGTTTAAAATCAAAAAATTAAAAAATTAAATTTTCCAAATTTTTTTCGATTTTTTTTTTTTATTGATGTCAGAATTACATGAACTTTGTTGGTAACTTTTAAGGTGCTGATGGCTTGTAGAGTTGAACGATAGAGTAAGTTTCTGAATTAGATACAAACTTCGTTGTAACCACACTTGGATTGTTTGGAATCGGAGCGATGAAATGTATCATTTGGGTCCCTTTTACAGTTTTTGATCGAGAAGATCGAGCATCTAATTTGACTTTTGAATCCAAATATCGTTCATTTTCAATAAAAACAAAAGTAATCGAAATGACCGGGAATTTTGAAATAGAATATATTTCTATTTCAAAAAATGATTTTAAATTTTCAGCGACAATACACAATGTGGAATAGATAACTTTTATCGTGGTATGCAAAATTCTCTTGGAATCTTTGTCATAAAGCACTAGTAGTAAAAGAAAAAATCGAAAAAAATTTGGAAAATTTAATTTTTTAATTTTTTGATTTTAAACATTTAGTGACCCAATAAATTCTTACAGAGATCCCAACTTGATTTTTACGTATTCTATGCGAAATTTTCTCAGCTTTTCAATGGAAATAGTTTCAAAATTTTAAAAAATGGCGCACTTGCCAAAAACTGTGATTTTATGATTAAAATCGAATTTTCAGCAGTTTATATGGGTCCGTTTATTTTGAAATATTTTTTTTTGAAAAGCTGAGGTTTTTTTACATAAAAAACATAGATAACAAAAATTTGTTTAGAGCATGCGTAATGCCGCAATTAATTTATGAAAAAAAAAAAAAAAAAAAAAAACGTAAAATGTTCCCTAATATGGCGGCTAAAATAATGGAGGAAAAAATCTTAAAAAACTTGTAAGTATGTTTCTCAATGTGGACTATAAGCCAAAAAAATTTGAACGTGATCGCAGACATGCAGGCCCAAAAGTGGTACTCGATTTGGTGGAATCTCTCATATACATGTTTATATTATAGGTTCCCTGAATGATGCCGGAATCTGGTCAAATACTGCAATGAAGCAAGCATTTGAAAACAACACAATATCTGTGCCAGAAGTCCGTTGTTTACCTAATACAAATTATCCATTGTCGTTTTCTATTGTTGGGGACGAAGGTTTTCCACTCAAAACATATATAATGCGTCCATATGCAAAAAGAAATTTACAAAGTAATGAGCAAAAAGTATTTAATTATCGATTATCAAGAGCACGCCGAGTTGTCGAAAATGCTTTTGGTATTCTTGTGGCACGATGGCGAATATTACAAAAACCTTTAGCTCTGAAATTAAATACTGCAGAGAAAATTGTGCAAGCTATAACTTGTTTGCATAATTATATTATGAGTACCAATTTACAAAATAATTCTTATTTCCATGAAAGAATGATAGATCGAGAAATAGCTGATGGTGAGATAATACCAGGAAGTTGGCGAAATGAAATAGAAGAAAATGGTTTTATGAATCCTGTAGGACGAGTTGGTGCCAACATTGGTACGGCTGCTGCTATGAGACAACGCGAAACTCTCGCTCGATATTTTGTTTCAGAGGAAGGGAGCATTCCATATCAGTGGCAATATATATAATAAATTATGATATATATAAATTATATATATGATGTATATAATATAATATAGGGAATGTATATAATACAAGGAGATACAATTTTTTATATGTAATAAATCTAGTTTTTTAAATACAATTTTTGTCTTTATTTACGACGTTAAATACAAATCTTGTAAAAATAATGAAAATTGCATTTAAAGTTTTTGTAATTCTTTTATTACTAATAATATTAATTGTATACACAAATCTTTGTAACTTTTATAATTACAAAATCACCCTATTTCTAATGTCATCAATACATACTAAAATATTTAATAAAGTAATAACAATATTGTTTGCAAAATATATATTTTTTAAGTGGTATACATATCACAAGTAATATTTGTACTATTTGATTGAAACTTAAAATATAAAATAATATATAAAATATAAAAAAAATTTCGGATAATATTTTTAAAATTGTATGCAGTCTTGCATATATATTTCTTATAAAATATAAAGAATACTATATGAAAATCAAAATATTTCTTTGTGTAAAACTAAATTTAAACTAAATTCAAGATATTAAAATGCTTTATTATTATATATAATATCACATAGAAGCACAGTTTCTAATTATCTAACTTATAAAGTATCACAATTAATAGTAGAAAACATTAAAAATAATAAATAATACTCGAGATATTATTTTTTGTTACAAACTAAGTTTATGATATTATAAAAATATTCTGATAAAAAATATTAACACAAAGTTTCTAATAAAATAAAATATTAAAATAAAAAACAAAATCTAACATAAGAAATATAATAAACATAAAAATACAACATAATAAAAATCTGAACATGTTGCCAAAGAAATTGAAGTTATTGCTTCCTTTTAAAACGTATGATAAAAAATACGATAGTTACATATATTGAAGGCTACTTATTCTAATTATTGTCTTTCCTCGTACTTTTGAATTATTTGAAGAACTTCTATAAGGCATTGTGTTTTATTTCTAGAAGAAACATACTTCAATCCTTCTTCTATGGCGAACATGTAACCATCTTTTGTATCTTTTTTATTATACATATGAGATGATACTGCCTTCATAGTCGCAGATATTTCCTTACTTGCCGCTGCCAAATCGTGATCAATTTGATCGTCTTTGCTCCTCCGACGTTTTGCAAATCCATCCATTCCCGGTGTTATTTTTTTAAAAGATTTCGATGTAAGTGGATTTTTCAAATTTATCGAATTGGAACTCGTGTTTGACTCCGAAAATTGGATGCTGCTAGTACTACTACAGCTAGAAAATGTACTAGCAGGCCTATTTAAAATCTCGCTATCAGTTATTATAACAGGTTCTTCATTTTCAGTATTCAATAATCTGTTATCTGAAAATATAATATTTATATAGAACATTTATCAACATTGATATTAAAAATAATATTTCTTTTTCCTTAATATATACCTTCTACTGATTGTCCACTATAACTATGATCATATGACGGTGAAGAAATAATTAAATTGGAAGATTGCTTGGATTTCTTCAACGGTGAAAAAGTATTTGTTGTACTTGTCTCAAATAATGAACCTTGTGATTGATTCTGAACAAATGACGTTTTTGTTCTGTAAATAAAATTATTAAACAGTAAGAAATAAAATTATGAAATAAGTATTAACAAATAAATAAAAAATAAGTACTAACGTAAATACAAATTATCGAGCAAACATAGTTATATAACTGTTATATAACATATGTAACTAACATGTATATTACATGTAACAAATAGTTATAATTTACCACTCATATATGTAACATTTAATTAATATATTGGCATCGGAGGATGCTGAGGAAACTTGATTAGGTTAGGCATCCTACGATATCAATAAATCACTGTGCTATCTGGGATATAATTACAATATAACTACAATATATATTATATTACAAATGTTGCATCTATGAGTTGGAAATTACAACTAACATGTACATTACGTGTGACATATATGTTAATTATAGATTATATAACACTTATATATTTGTATTTGTTGAATAAGTACTAACAATAAATAAAAAATGTTACAACAACTAGAAACTTGCCTTCTGTGAGCTATATGAGGATTTAAAAATAACATATTCCTATATAATTCCCATTCTATCATAGGTTCATATCCAAAACCAGACGGTGGTAATTTTTGTCGCCTATTCTCTCTACTAAACATATCTCTTAAAGACGACCATCGTTTTTCAATTCCCTCAGCTACAAAAAATAATTTTACATTATGAAGCGTTTTTAAGTAATACAATAATAATTAAAAAAAAAAATTACCTGACATATTCACTTGATATAAGTTTTTCAAAATTTCCGAAATTTTTGTCCACAGATCTTTTTTTTTGTAAATATTTTTAAAATCCACATTACGCTTGTCATATAAACAATGATTTTCACGCACAAAATCAATAATTATTTCATCTACATTTACACACAATGATTCCATAGTGAAAAATATAAAAATTCGTAAAAACAGAGGTTATATTACATTCAATCGTAGTCGTACGAATGTCAGAAGTCGGAAAAGATGGGAGTTGACCATCTTTCTTTGCGACAACGACAGCCGACTAGCGACAACTTTCTGCGACAGTCGACAACCAAGTGCGCATGCGTCCGTCATCCGACTGCGACATACGACGTATTGTAGAACAGGCTTAAGACAATTGCGCGATCTCCTCAGTCGCGTTTATCGTCTCGGCGACGCGACCGAGAGAGAGAGGATCGATGAGGAGGACGACTAGAGCGACTCTGCCGTCATTTAAAAAAAATAGAATATAAGAGAGGACATGCGCGAAAGGGGAAGAAGCGATCTCTATGCGAGTATATAAAGACCATCCATCAGTTAAGCGCTTCATTGTCGATGGAGAACGCCGAAGCCTACGAACGAGAAAAAACGAGTGATAATGTACGCGACAATGGGTGGGCTACCGCAACAGCAGCACTCGTTCGACGATCGATCGAGACTAACCGAACGAGACCGCGAGGATAGCGCGGGATACGCTAAAAGAGCTAAACTGGACAATGGGTAAGACTATTAAACGTTTATTCGAACTAATAATCCGCTAGCGTCGTTTCTCTTATCGCCCACATCCATTTTCAGACGAGATCGCGATCGGACGCCTAGGCGCGACGCGGATGTCTCGATCGCGCGACCGCTCAGAATCTTAGGAAGCCTACCCATTAACCAAAACTGCGTACAAACATCTCGAAGTCAGCGTTAACGTTAGTCGACCCTCTTTTGTGGAGATCGTCCTTGGAGATTGCCACGGCAAGGAGATCTCGCTAACGCCGTATATATGAAAGGAACTGCTCGATCTACGATCTACGCTTCTATCGTATTTTCGCTCTGACGAGCGCGATGAGACGCATCCTCCGGCGCCGATATACATCGAACAGTTAACGCGGCGATTCGGCAAACTCAACAATCTCCGAATACTCCGTCAGTAGTATATAAAAGCATACGTTCTGGACCGGATTTTTTTCCGCCACCAAAATCAACTAAAAACATCAAAATCATTCATAAAAGCAACAAAAAAAAGAAGAACTTCTAAAATATTGAAAGAAACTAACAAAATATTGGAGAAAAGAAACCTTCCAAATATTGACAGAAATCCTAAATTCCAAGGGCGTCCTATGGACTAGGCGTCCCTTGGACTAAGCGTCCCTTGGACTAAGCGTCCCTTGGACTAAGCGTCCCTTGGACTAAGCGTCCCTTGGACTAAGCGTCCCTTGGACTAAGCGTCCCTTGGACTAAGCGTCCCTTGGACTAAGCGTCCATTGGACTAAGCGTCCCTTGAACTAAGCGTCCCTTGGACTAAGCGTCCCTTGGACTAAGCCTTTCAGGTGCCTTTCAGTCGCGTCCTTCGATTTAGTCTTTCATACGCCTTTCTAGCGCGCACTTTTGGTGATGAAGAATTGATTGATGAATTAATAAAAATTTCCCATAATAAATGGAAAGAAAATGTTCCACGTGTCAAATCAATAAACCACATTCTGATTTTGTTAAAGCAAAAAAATTAAAATATGGAATCAGTTACACGTGCTATGAATGTAAGAAACTTCGAAATGAAAAAATTACTTGCGATGTATGTTTAAAAGAAGTTCCAAAACGATGCATGACTAGACATTTTAAACTAGAATGGCATATAAAATTAGAGAAATTTATTAATAAAATGTTACGAGAAAATGATGAATTACATTAACAATTTTCACAAATTTAAAACTCTGAAAAAAATAAATATATTGATAAAAATTTTTCCCATAATAAATGGGTTCATTATTCGAACAATTTCCTTTTCATGAAAATATTTTTTCTCAACCGAGAAAAAGAAAAGATGGAATTATAAATAAATCAAAAGACTTCAAAGAATTACCAAACAATTATTGTGATGAAGAAGAGGAAGTCAAAGTTGTTAGAGCTAAAGGTGTGTGGAATGACATGGTTGTTGATTATACATTCTACTCGGATATAAATAGTAATGATTTAAGTATATTTCTTAGAAGAACCAAACTATACGTAGAAGATAAAATACGAACTGGATTTAGAAAACATACATCTGTAACAGTAAAATTAGTTGCAAAGGTGCAATATCATGTATTGGATTTATGTGGTAATGTAATTGACAAACATACGCATTATTTTCATAGTAATGTTGAGCATATTTTATCTGAGGATATAATATCTGATATAATAGAAATTATACATAATATCATTTTAAATCAATTTGCTAGCTTTAATGCAAAAAACACCAAGTTTACATTCGATAGAGTTATTCAACTTGATTTACAGTCCGATAAATACACCCCTCTTCAAGGTGGAACTTATGTTAAATTACCCAATTATATTATAGCAAAAAAATGCTGTGTTAATGTTAACAATAGAAAAACTAATAAATTTAAATGTGAGAATCAAGAAAATCTTAGATGCTTTGAGTATGCATTAGAGAGTATACTTAATCTTGCTGATGATCATGTAGACAGACCTTACGAATATGATATATCAAAGTATGAAATGTTAAATATGAATTATCCTGTACAAATTATAAAAGAAAATACGAAAAAATACGAAGATTTTTTAAATATAGCTATAAATGTTTATCGAGTAGATGAGAATAATGGTAAGTTTACTATTGGACAAGCTATTACAAGTGATAATTATAAAGATAGAAAATGTATACATCTTTTAATATACAAAGAGCATGTAGTTGGAATTAAAAATATGAGTGCTTTATTAAAAGGACAAATAACAAAACAACACAGAAAGCGATACTTGTGCGAAAAATGCAACGATTCGTTTGAGAAAGAAGAAAAGTATAATGATCATGTTGCTCTGTATATATATGAAAAACAAAAGATAAAAATGCCTACTAAATTAAATAGACAATATTTTTCTATAGGTGCAGAGCAATATCATCCATATACAGTTAATTCTGATTTCGAAGCAACATTACAAAAATCAATTATGAAAAATGTCATTCACGAACATAAGCCGAATAGTTTCTGCTTTGATACAATAGACGAAACACAATTAATAAATAATGGGAGTGTTGAACAGTTAATGAATGAATTTAATAATCTTATTGTTAAATATGCAAAAAGATATTATGAACTTAGAAAAGTAAATAAACCAATAGCAATGACAAAAGAGAATATTGACAATTTCAGAAAAGCTAAAAAATGCCATATTTGTAATGATACATTTTCTGACGAGGAAAGCAAAGTAAGAGATCACGATCACTATAGGACGTTATCGCGGGGCAGCCCATGACAGCTGCAACTTAAAACTAAAATTACCAAATTTTGTACCAATATTATTTCATAATTTGAAATATGATTCTAAATTATTTCTAAGGTGGATTTTGAAAGTAGGAGCTAAATACGAAAATGGGCAGAAAAATAAGAAAGCATTAAATATAATGCCAAACACAAAAGAAAATTATGTTACAATTTCCATAAACAACGTAGTTGTTGATCAATATGAACAACAGTATGACGTATCAAAATGTAAAGAATGCAATAAAAAAATATAAGAATGAAATTATTGAAACCTGTAAAGAATGCAATTCGAAAACCATCATTAAAAAGAAAGGAGATATTATTAATATACATACGGAGGTGAGATTCATTGATACATTTAGATTTATGGACAAAAGTTTAGATTCATTAATTAAAAACTTACTCGATGTAAACGATTGTTTTTGTTCACATTGCAAATCTGTTCAAGAAATAACAAATATGAAGTTACTTCCTATAAACGAACATGATGTACTTAAAATGATTGCAAGAAGTGTAATGGAAATGTATTTAAACCTGTTGATTATTCTAAATTTAAAACTATGTTAAAGAGATTTAAAAAAGAAGACTTACATTTAGTTCTACAAAAGGGAATTTATATGTATGAATGGATGGACTCTTATGCTAAAATGTATGAGTTATATTTGCCTAGCAAAAGTAAAGAATGGTATTCAACTTTAAATGATGAAAATGTGAGTCCTTCTAAACTTAAATTTGCGCATAAAGTATATAGACATTTTAAATGTAAGACTGTAAAAGAATATCATAATTTATACTTGAAATTAGATACTGTTTTATTACATGACATTTTTGACAATTTCAGAGAAAAATGCTATAAAGAATATGGTCTTGATATTATATATCTGCTCCACATTTTGCTAATGATGCTTCATTAAAATACACTGAATAAACATTAGAATTATTATCAGATAGAGAAATATATGAAACAAGGGCTTGACCTGAATTATGAAACTGGAATAAGAGGTGGAATATCTATGATTCCACATAGATATGCATTAGCTAATAATTGTTACTTTTATGATAATAAAATTGGAAAGACTGTTAAACTATTCAAAGAAAAAGCGATAGAAAAAGGTATATATAACAGCAAAAAACATGTTAGCTATATTTTATACTTGGATGCTAATAATCTATATGGGTATGCGCTTAGTCAACCTCTTCCTATAGGAGAATTTAAATATGAAGATGTAAATGATTTCACTCTTGAGACAATTAAGAACTTGCCTTATTACGGAGAATATGGTTATACATTTCTCGTTGATTTGGATATCCCATTGGAATTACATGATAAATTTAAAAATTATCCAATGTTACCCGAACATTATTCACCTAGTTATGATGAATTATCTGAATATCAAAAAGAATTGATATCTAAAGGAGTTGGTAAAATACCAACTGGCACTAAACTTATGTGCACGTTAAAATCAAAGAATAATTATTTAATTGATTACCGAATGTTGCAAGAATGTCTTAATCAAGGAATAATCTTAAAAGATATAAAAAAGGTAATATCATTTAAACAAAAAGCATGGCTGAAGTCCTACATTGACTTAAACACAAAACTTAGACAAGAAGCTAAAAATGATTTTGAAAAGGACTTTTTTAAACTCATGAATAATTCTGTATACGGAAAACAAATGGGGCAGGTAAGAAACAGATGTCAAGTGGACTTGTTTTATTCATATAAAAATTTTGCAAGGTGTAAAAATTATGAAGATAGACAAATAATAGATGATGATAAAGTGCTCGTGTATCGGAAAAAGAAAGAAATAACATTAAATAAACCTATATATGGTGGGTTTGTTGTTTTAGAGTTATCAAAGTTATTTATGTATAAGTTTTATTATAATTTTTTGAAGAAAAAATATAATGATAAAGCTAAATTGTTAGGAACTGATACTGATTCATTTATTATTTATGTGGAAACAGATGATCTTTACATGGATATAAAAAACAATATACATTATTTTGATACAAGTAATCATAAAATCGATTGGATGCCACAAGTAAATAAAAAAGTAATCGGTTTATTCAAAGATGAATATCTTGGGATAGCTTTAAGAGAATGGGTTGGATTAAGGTCTAAAATGTATGCTTTTAGATACGATGAAACTGAAACAAAGTTTTGCAAAAATACTAAAAAGTTTATAACAAAAATAAAAGAGAAAAAAGTATGTAAAGGAATAAAAAGATCAAATATAAAAAAAATGAAATTTTATATGTACAAAAACTGTTTGTTAGAAGGTAAAAGCACAACTGAAACTGTATACAATATTACATCAAAAGAATTGAAACTTTACACTGTTAAAACAAATAAAATAGCATTATCGGCATACGATGATAAAGTATATTTAAATAATAATATAGAAACGTCTCCTGTTGGTTATGAGAATACCAGGCAAAACAAGTCCGAAGGATGTTTATTCCAAGGGACGCTAATGTAGTTTGTTAAAGTCAAGAGTGTTAAACTCTGAATCAGGGGTGTGACTAAGCGTCGAAGCGCAAGCGTCGAAGCGCTCGGATCACATATCACTCAGTAATTAGTCATGTTTAATTGTTATCTTCGTATGGCTCAGGGAGATAACACATGCCTAGTAATCTTGAGATTGCCGGTTCGAATCCCAGCAATTCAAGATTTTATTTGCCAAGTGCGGCCGGCTTGGTAAATAATATGGCATGTAAAAAATAACTGAGCGGTGTTGTGTGTGTGTGTGTGTGTCCTGGCGCCAGGAATAAGAATAGGCAAACCTCCGGTTCTTCGACAATAAGAGCTATACAATTCTTTCTATCACATCTAGGAAACTAGATATGAATGAGAAAAGATTGTATACCTCAGGGGCCCCTATAAGAGTGTTAAACTCTGAATCAAGCAATGAATTAAAGTTAACTGGAACTAAAAAGAAAAAAAATCACCTGACGGTATGTACTCAAAATAAAAAAAAAACCAGCGCTGGCGAGCACATACCGTCAGGTGATTTTCCTCACAGAGGTTTTTGCATCCTTCGACTTAGTCTTTCAGACGCTCCCTTCGGCAATGTCCTAGCAGGTCACTGGCACAGTGTTAATTCACTTGTAAACCTGCTTAAGATATATTTTTTTCTCATTCTTTTTCTTTCAATTAATACTTTTTCCATACTGGAAACATTCTGTTTCATGTAAGTCAATCATTACGCTCACATTTTTTAAGGACTTGACCTGAGTTAAGTTCAGACCCCCTCCTTCGAAAATAAGTTTTAATTTATCAAATAGACCTATGTTATCTCCAAAACGAAAATACATTACATTCGCAGGTTTGATATAAGCAGGTAATTTATTTACAACAAATCTAAATATCGGTCCTTCCACAAAATTTGAATATACACACATATCCAGGGCGTCCTTTGGACTTAATGTACCTTGGACTAAACCTTTCAGGTGTCTTTCAGATGCTTGACCTGAACTAAGAGTGACTCCCTTCTGGTTTTCACCTTTGAATATAGTTTCTTTACCCGACTCTATAACAGCATATTGTGGAATATCAAGGGCTTGACCTGAAATAAATATTTTACCGGGATGGGTTATTATTAATTTTACAGGATTATATACCCTTGTTTCATTATTATTCTTCTCAAATTTAAATTTGTTTATGTCAAAAGCTAGCGGTACTTCTTCTATGAGATTTATTCTTTCTTCTTCTATAAGATTTTTTAAGTTTTGAATAGCAAATACATCCTGGATTAGTAAACCTAGATTAATTTTACCAGGTTTTTTTTTAATAAGAGAAAGTCCTTCATTTTCAGAGTTTAAGGGGATCCCAAAGGGTCTGTTTTACCGATAAAAACTATATTTTGCAAAATCTTTTTGTTGATTATAGATATCAAAAAATCCTTTTCCACAATTAAAGTATACATAATAACGGAGCGCGGAGTTTAACATTTCATATGAAAAGTGGAAAAAATGATAAAATTACAGTTTAGTTATCGGCCTGTGCCGTCAACATTTACTTAATATAAAAGATTTGTAATCTGCACGTGTCTAATCAGTAAACCCCGCACTCGGCATTTCATCAAAGAGTATAAGTGAGCTTAAAGAAGTGAGTTTAGAAGCTTTATAAAAAAGATTTTGCAAAATAAAATTTTCGTGCATATGTGTGTGTGCGAGATGGAGGCTCAAGAGTAAAACAGAGCAGTAGATTAGTTGCGTGATGTCGCGATAGACAGAGCTGCAATCGTACATGACAATGACAGACATAATCGTACTATCTTCGTCTGTTTTATGCGTGTGAGAGTAATATACATGTACGCACTAACATTATTGCAGTATCTTTTTTCTCTCAATCATACGCTCTGTCACGCTCTGTCTCTTTCTAATCGCTCGCTCGCTATGTATTACGTATCGCTTAGCTTCATGCTCCTCGCATATTCACTTACGCGTTCACTCGCGCTTCTCTCTCTCTCTCTCTCTCTCTCTCTCTCTCTCTCTCTCTCTCTGCTCGTTCATTATTGTATTCTTTTATTCCCATTATTATATTCTTTTATTTGCTCAACTTTTATTCTTTCTATTCTCGTCTCCTTACATAAAAATAAATAAATTTATTTAATTATTTTTAAAAAGATATAAAAGTAAGGCTCTTAAACGATTAAAAATCAAAAATACAAGTAAAATGGCAAAAGAGCCACGCGCAGTTTTTTGGGCGCAAAAATATATAATTTAAATCAAAAATTGAATTAAAAAATTAGAGAATTTCTTTAATTACAAAATTCGCGAAAGGCGGACGTTTCGGCCCTTTTTTTGGCCATCATCAGCGCAAACAATAATAAAATCATCATTAAATACGGTATACAAAAAGAGTCTTAGACAATTAAAGCGCAAAGTTACATGATAACCGACAGTAGAAGGCGTAATCCCTCATGTCGCTCCAAAGGGCAAAAACCATTCTCCATGCAGTCCATGTTCTTTCGGGGCAGAAACCTCGATTCTTTAAGCATGAATCCACGAGCATGGTGATACGTTAATAATTGTGTCTGTAATATGAGCGGAATGGTTTGTGTCAAAAAACGAAAAGAGGGAGAGGTCCGTGTCGGAAATTACAGTAGTAAGACTTACATAAAAGAGACGCAACGCACAAGTCGACAGTACAAATCTTTCAGTATCGCACAATCTTAACTAAACTCACCAACTAACCACAGAGTAATGAGAAGTATTGTTCGGCGAAAAAGGTGAGATGATAAAAACAAATATTATCAGTAGCGGTAAACAACGATACAAAAAAATTAAAGATTGTCAAAACAGTAAAATGAAAAACAATATCAGCATTGTCTATAGTATAAAATCAAAGTAATAAATAAATAAATATATATAAAACAGTCCAGACACACTATCCAAAAAATAAAATAAAAACAAATTTTGTCATTGTAAAAAGATGTTTGTCAAAGTTATATTAAATAGATAAATAAATAAATAACATTTAAAGGATTGTCAAGTACAATAAAAACAAATTTTGTCGTTATTAAAAAGATGTTTGTCAAATGAGTTAAATTAAATAGATAAATAAATAAATAACATTTAAAAAAATAAAAAACATAAAAAACAATGACCGCTGTCAAATATGGCAAAACGCGAAAATGCAATAAAATGTAAAGCGTGAAAAGGAGAACTACAGAAAATTAAATTTTAGAGAGCTTGTCTAAGACTGTTAAATATGCCTCTGGGAGACATTCGGTGTCTGTTTGTAGATTTAAACTGTCTTTTTGTCGCTTAATGTGTAATACTTCGGAAATCAATCGCTTATGTAAATGTGGTTCATTATCAAGTATTTCTATTTTGTCCCACTTAAAGTCATGATTAAGAGAAATTCTGTGATCGGTTATAACAGAGTGATTTGTCGTATTTCTACGAATATGATTCCTGTGTTCCGCTATCCTCGTGTGTAATTGTCTCTTAGTCTGTCCCACATATGACGCATCGCAATTATCACAATTAATTTTGTAAACAACATTGCTGCGGGTCGATTGTGGGCAGGAGTCTTTGTGCACCTTAATAAACTTATTCATTTTGTTAAGACTACGATATGAGAGTTTCACATTAAGGTCTTTGGTTATGTTTTTAAACTGTTCGGATATTGAGGGAACGTAAGGTATCGTAAAGTAAGAAACTCTCTTAGAATCTTCAGTATGTTTATCGTTGTCAAAATTAGAATCGTTATGCACAAGAGTTTTCAGGCGTTCACGAACGACATCAAAAATGAACCTGAGGGGATAGCCATTATCCATCAAAATCCTAATGATCAATTCAAAATTTTTTCGATGAAACAACGGGTGAGACAACCGAAACACTCTGTCGGTCAAACCGATCACAGTACCCCTCTTCTGACAAAGAGGGTGATTCGAAAGGAAATGTAAATATCTCCCCGAAAAGGTAGGCTTGTGGTACCAGTCAAAAGTCAGGTGGTTATCATTCAGGATCATAGTAATGTCCAAGAAATTGAGTCGATTTTCCTCTCCAATCTCAATTGTGAATTGTAGACGTGGGTGGAATGTATTGAAAGTGTCTAGAGTGTGGTTGAGGAGGGAAGAGGGAGCCGCCATTGCAATGTCATCAACATATCTGACAAAAAATGGGAGGGTATAATTCAGAGACTCAAGAGCTTTAGATTCCAGATCCTGAAGTACTATGTCCGCGATAATGGAGGACAATGGGGAACCCATAGGAGTACCGAAAGTTTGTTTGTAAATTAATCCATTGAAAGTAAAAAAAGTAGAATCCAATATCAGTCTAACCGCAGTAATGAATTCATAATGTGATATGTTGCAATTATTAGAGATGTAATTCCATCGAGAAGAGATGCTATCAATCGCTATATCAGTAGGAATGTTTGTGAATAAGGAAACGGCGTCTAAGGAAATGAGAAGAAAATCATTGTTGATACTTATGTCAGAAAGTTTCTTCACAAGTTCAAAACTATTGTTAATGTGACTATGTGCAATGGGAAAGCTTTTAAGTAATATTCGATGAATAAAGGAGGCCAAATTGTATAAGGGACTATTAAGTGAGGAGACAATTAAGCGGAAAGGACAGTTAGGTTTGTGAATCTTAGGGAGTCCGTATGCTCTCGGTAAGATCCCGTCACTAATATTGAGAAATCTATAAGTTGAGGGCGATATGAAATCTGCATCTTTCCATCTCTTGAGCAAATAGTTGTGAAGAAAGCCTATTAGTAGGATCTTTTTTAACAATATTATACGTATTATTGTCTTTAAGTAATTCTTCGACCTTATTGAAATATACATCTTTATCAAGGGCAACTGTGATGTTCCCTTTATCGGCACGAGTGACAATCACATTGTCATTGTGTTTAAAAAATTTTTTAGTAGTGACAATTAATTGTTTAATGCGTGTGTCAAAATCATTTTTCGGGGTGGAGTAATTCGGGAGATTATTAATAATGTTTACCGAACGATTTCTGATAGCCACTTGAGTGGCTGAAGGAAGTTTCACAAGATTGCTTTCAATATTTTTGATAAATTCGATAGTTAGTTTTTCCCTGTTAGAAATGGGAAGGCTGAAGTTATCACCTAACTGTAATATGCTTTGAACATCATTGGGGATAGCTGTGGACGACAAATTAATAAACCACTTCTCATTAATGTGTAGAGGATGTTGTGCTGTATCGTTAAAAGTGTGTGGATCAATTTGGATTTCCAAGTCATGAGCGGTATTACTTCTCGGTTTAAATGAAAACCCCTGAGATTTCTCATATGTACCTTTTGTATGAGTAGGAGAGCGATAAAAATAGCGAATCGGTTTAAATTCTATGTGTTCTTTTTTCTGTTCAATAGATAAGCGATTGAATTTCTTATGGAATTTATCATGTAGATTAGTAAAAAAGGAGTACAAAGGTCCTTGTTGTCTTGTGAAAAAAGAGTTACAAACAGACATCGGAATGTTACGATATAAAGACTGTGACAGTTTGTAAATATGCATGTGTGCCGATCTAATACATGAATAAGTGTCAGAGAGTTCAATCTGTAGCAATTTCTTGACAAAACCGCGTCTACATCGTTTAAAGTAATTAACAGATCTCTGGTTAGAAAGGTTAGTCTCGAAATTTACCAAAAAAGTCGACAAATGTGACGGAACAATATTAAGCCTAATGCACTTCCGCAAAAACTCAGTTTTTAATCTACTCTTAATAATGATCTTCCTGTATTTGATCCAATATTTAAACAATAGTACAGAATTATGTCCATAAGTGAAGAGGCATATTTAACAGTCTTAGACAAGCTCTCTAAAATTTAATTTTCTGTAGTTCTCCTTTTCACGCTTTACATTTTATTGCATTTTCGCGTTTTGCCATATTTGACAGCGGTCATTGTTTTTTATGTTTTTTATTTTTTTAAATGTTATTTATTTATTTATCTATTTAATTTAACTCATTTGACAAACATCTTTTTAATAACGACAAAATTTGTTTTTATTGTACTTGACAATCCTTTAAATGTTATTTATTTATTTATCTATTTAATATAACTTTGACAAACATCTTTTTTACAATGACAAAATTTGTTTTTATTTTATTTTTTGGATAGTGTGTCTGGACTGTTTTATATATATTTATTTATTTATTACTTTGATTTTATACTATAGACAATGCTGATATTGTTTTTCATTTTACTGTTTTGACAATCTTTAATTTTTTTGTATCGTTGTTTACCGCTACTGATAATATTTGTTTTTATCATCTCACCTTTTTCGCCGAACAATACTTCTCATTACTCTGTGGTTAGTTGGTGAGTTTAGTTAAGATTGTGCGATACTGAAAGATTTGTACTGTCGACTTGTGCGTTGCGTCTCTTTTATGTAAGTCTTACTACTGTAATTTCCGACACGGACCTCTCCCTCTTTTCGTTTTTTGACACAAACCATTCCGCTCATATTACAGACACAATTATTAACGTATCACCATGCTCGTGGATTCATGCTTAAAGAATCGAGGTTTCTGCCCCGAAAGAACATGGACTGCATGGAGAATGGTTTTTGCCCTTTGGAGCGACATGAGGGATTACGCCTTCTACTGTCGGTTATCATGTAACTTTGCGCTTTAATTGTCTAAGACTCTTTTTGTATACCGTATTTAATGATGATTTTATTATTGTTTGCGCTGATGATGGCCAAAAAAAGGGCCGAAACGTCCGCCTTTCGCGAATTTTGTAATTAAAGAAATTCTCTAATTTTTTAATTCAATTTTTGATTTAAATTATATATTTTTGCGCCCAAAAAACTGCGCGTGGCTCTTTTGCCATTTTACTTGTATTTTTGATTTTTAATCGTTTAAGAGCCTTACTTTTATATCTTTTTAAAAATAATTAAATAAATTTATTTATTTTTATGTAAGGAGACGAGAATAGAAAGAATAAAAGTTGAGCAAATAAAAGAATATAATAATGGGAATAAAAGAATACAATAATGAACGAGCAGAGAGAGAGAGAGAGAGAGAGAGAGAGAGAGAGAGAGAGAGAGAAGCGCGAGTGAACGCGTAAGTGAATATGCGAGGAGCATGAAGCTAAGCGATACGTAATACATAGCGAGCGAGCGATTAGAAAGAGACAGAGCGTGACAGAGCGTATGATTGAGAGAAAAAAGATACTGCAATAATGTTAGTGCGTACATGTATATTACTCTCACACGCATAAAACAGACGAAGATAGTACGATTATGTCTGTCATTGTCATGTACGATTGCAGCTCTGTCTATCGCGACATCACGCAACTAATCTACTGCTCTGTTTTACTCTTGAGCCTCCATCTCGCACACACACATATGCACGAAAATTTTATTTTGCAAAATCTTTTTTATAAAGCTTCTAAACTCACTTCTTTAAGCTCACTTATACTCTTTGATGAAATGCCGAGTGCGGGGTTTACTGATTAGACACGTGCAGATTACAAATCTTTTATATTAAGTAAATGTTGACGGCACAGGCCGATAACTAAACTGTAATTTTATCATTTTTTCCACTTTTCATATGAAATGTTAAACTCCGCGCTCCGTTATTATGTATACTTTAATTGTGGAAAAGGATTTTTTGATATCTATAATCAACAAAAAGATTTTGCAAAATATAGTTTTTATCGGTAAAACAGACCCTTTGGGATCCCCTTAAACTCTGAAAATGAAGGACTTTCTCTTATTAAAAAAAAACCTGGTAAAATTAATCTAGGTTTACTAATCCAGGATGTATTTGCTATTCAAAACTTAAAAAATCTTATAGAAGAAGAAAGAATAAATCTCATAGAAGAAGTACCGCTAGCTTTTGACATAAACAAATTTAAATTTGAGAAGAATAATAATGAAACAAGGGTATATAATCCTGTAAAATTAATAATAACCCATCCCGGTAAAATATTTATTTCAGGTCAAGCCCTTGATATTCCACAATATGCTGTTATAGAGTCGGGTAAAGAAACTATATTCAAAGGTGAAAACCAGAAGGGAGTCACTCTTAGTTCAGGTCAAGCATCTGAAAGACACCTGAAAGGTTTAGTCCAAGGTACATTAAGTCCAAAGGACGCCCTGGATATGTGTGTATATTCAAATTTTGTGGAAGGACCGATATTTAGATTTGTTATAAATAAATTACCTGCTTATATCAAACCTGCGAATGTAATGTATTTTCGTTTTGGAGATAACATAGGTCTATTTGATAAATTAAAACTTATTTTCGAAGGAGGGGGTCTGAACTTAACTCAGGTCAAGTCCTTAAAAAATGTGAGCGTAATGATTGACTTACATGAAACAGAATGTTTCCAGTATGGAAAAAGTATTAATTGAAAGAAAAAGAATGAGAAAAAAATATATCTTAAGCAGGTTTACAAGTGAATTAACACTGCGCCAGTGACCTGCTAGGACATTGCCGAAGGGAGCGTCTGAAAGACTAAGTCGAAGGATGCAAAAACCTCTGTGAGGAAAATCACCTGACGGTATGTGCTCGCCAGCGCTGGTTTTTTTTTTATTTTGAGTACATACCGTCAGGTGATTTTTTTTCTTTTTAGTTCCAGTTAACTTTAATTCATTGCTTGATTCAGAGTTTAACACTCTTATAGGGGCCCCTGAGGTATACAATCTTTTCTCATTCATATCTAGTTTCCTAGATGTGATAGAAAGAATTGTATAGCTCTTATTGTCGAAGAACCGGAGGTTTGCCTATTCTTATTCCTGGCGCCAGGACACACACACACACACACAACACCGCTCAGTTATTTTTTACATGCCATATTATTTACCAAGCCGGCCGCACTTGGCAAATAAAATCTTGAATTGCTGGGATTCGAACCGGCAATCTCAAGATTACTAGGCATGTGTTATCTCCCTGAGCCATACGAAGATAACAATTAAACATGACTAATTACTGAGTGATATGTGATCCGAGCGCTTCGACGCTTGCGCTTCGACGCTTAGTCACACCCCTGATTCAGAGTTTAACACTCTTGACTTTAACAAACTACATTAGCGTCCCTTGGAATAAACATCCTTCGGACTTGTTTTGCCTGGTATTCTCATAACCAACAGGAGACGTTTCTATATTATTATTTAAATATACTTTATCATCGTATGCCGATAATGCTATTTTATTTGTTTTAACAGTGTAAAGTTTCAATTCTTTTGATGTAATATTGTATACAGTTTCAGTTGTGCTTTTACCTTCTAACAAACAGTTTTTGTACATATAAAATTTCATTTTTTTTATATTTGGGAGGGAGAGGGAGAGGGAGAGGGAGAGGGAGAGGGAGAGGGAGAGGGAGAGGGAGAGGGAGAGGGAGAGGGAGAGGGAGAGGGAGAGGGGAGAGGGAGAGAGGGAGAGAGAGAGAGAGAGAGAGAGAGAGAGAGAGAGAGAGAGAGAGAGAGAGAGAGAGAGAGAGAGAGAGAGAGAGACAGAGAACGAATGAGGAGCAAGCGAGATAGCTGACATGAAAGACTTCCGAAGTCTCGCTCGCGAGGCTCGCTTTATCTATAATCTCTCGCGTTGTATACCGTTACTGTAAAATTTTTGTTTTTCGCGCTTAGTGATCCGAAAATAATTACAATGAATTCATGATATTTTACCAATTAAAATAATACGAAACACGAAATCGGATAATTTTTAATCAATTATGTAATTAAAATTATGATTACTTATTTCATTAAAAATAATCCGATTTATGTCATATTTAGTGTCATTTTAATCGCAAAAATGTAATTAATCCATTACAATTATTTTCAGATATATAAAATGCGAAATACAGAGATTTTATTTTCTATAATAAGATGACATATACACGTCAAAGATTACAGATAAAGGGAGCCTGGCGGGCGAGACTTCGGAACTCTTTGATGTTTGTCATCTCGCTTGCTCCTTCATTCTTTCTTGCTCTCGCTTTTGTCGATTCTATAGCATCGGGGATCTTTCCTTATGTACAAAATATAAACATTTTACAAAATAAAAACTGAAACTTACATTTTGGATGTTATTAATATGAATATAATTATAATGGATTAATGAGATTCTTGCGATAAAAATGTTACTAAACACGACATAAATCGTATAATTTTTAATGAAATAAGTAATCATAATTACATATAATACATAATTGATTAAAAATAATCCAATTTATGTCATGTTTGGTATTATTTTAATCGCAAGAAACTCATTAATCCATTATATTTATATTTATACTAATAAAATCCAAAATGTAAGTTTCAGTTTTTATTTTGTAAAATGTTTATATTTTGTACATAAGGAAAGATCCCCGATGCTATAGAATCGACAAAAGCGAGAGCAAGAAAGAATGAAGGAGCAAGCGAGATGACAAACATCAAAGTGTTCCGAAGTCTCGCTCGCCAGGCTCCCTTTATCTGTAATCTTTGACGTGTATATGTCATCTTATTATAGAAAATAAAATCTCTGTATTTCGCATTTTATATATCTGAAAATAATTGTAATGGATTAATTACATTTTTGCAATTAAAATGACACTAAGTATGACATAAATCGGATTATTTTTAATGAAATAAGTAATCATAATTTTAATTACATAATTGATTAAAAATTACCCGATTTATATCGTGTTTGGTATCATTTTAATCGGTAAAATATCATTAATTCAATGTAATTATTTTAGGATCAATAAGCGCGAAAAACAAAAATTTTACAGTAACGATATATAACGCGAGAGATTATAGATAAAGCGAGCCTCGCGAGCGAAACTTCGGAAGTCTTTCATGTTAGCTATCTCGCTTGCTCCTCATTCGTTCTCTCCCTCTCTCTCTTTCGCTGCTTGTTCTTTATTGTATTCTTTCATTCCCATTATTATATTCTTTTATTTGCTCAACTTTTATTCTTTCTATTCTTGTTTTCCTACATGATAATAAATTAATTTATTCATCTTTATTTTATAAAGCGTAAATAAGATATTGTATATTTTATAAATAAAAAAAGTATTATGTATGTGTGCGTGTGCGTGTGTATTTTTGTATGTGCATGTGTTGTATTTAACTAAAGTGAAACGTAATTATGTATTGTATTAACTATATATAGTGAAATAAAAAAGAAAATAACGTATTGTATATCTCATTTATGCTATTTAAAATAAAAATAAATAAATTTATTTATTTACGTGTAGAGATAAAAATAAAATAGAACAATACATGTTGAACAAATACAAAAATATAATAATGAGAATGAAAGAATAATGAATGAACAAAAGGAGAGAGAGAGAGAGAGAGAGAGAGAGAGAGAGAGAGAGAGAGAAGCGCGAGTAAACGCGTAAGCGAATATGCTAGAAGAATAAAGCTAAGCGATATTCAGTACGTAGTAAGCGAACGATTAGAAAGAGAGATACAGAGAGAAACAGAGTAAGTGTATGATCGAAAGAAAAAAGATATTAGAAATTGTGATATCTTAGTGCGTACATGTATATTACTCTCTCACGCATGAATTAAAGTTTGGTAATTTATCAATTAATTATTGTATTATATATAGAGTAAGTGAAACTTTAAATGCTCGGTTATCAATTATTAGACGCATGAATCACAGGCGATCATCTAAATCATAAGTTGTAAAGTGAAAGCTATTACATTTTAGAAAATACTGCTTAAAAATAAATTGATAAAAATTTATGTTATTTAATATTTCCAGAATTATTCCATTGCAAAATTTAAATTTTGAAATTTTAAGGGACACCTTGTATATAGCATATAATGTGTAATATACAAAAATAATACAATTATTATTAATTATACAGATTAATCCATATAATTAATTTTATATAATGTTTTCGTTAAATATAAATAATGTTTTTATGTATAAAATTAATTTAGCAATATAAAAACAATGTTTTTATTCGGTTGTACAATATTCATTTATTAAGATAAACATTTATAAAGATGTGCATTAGTTTTCATTTTCATCATAACGCGATATCTATAGCAGTCAGTACGTAAGTATGTACGTATCGGGCAGTAAGTCGGCTGTACGCACACACACATGCAAACAGACGAACGCGATCATATCAGTGCGCGGCAGCTCAGTCCAGTGATGCCAGTTTTGAGACGCTGCCACAGCCACAGCGTGTGGAGGGGATAACTCACACAAGCGTGAACCGTGTACGTGTAATGCGCAGAACGCTCTGCGCATTACATGTACACGGTTCACGCTTGTGTGAGTTATCCCCTCCACACGCTGTGGCTGTGGCAGAGTCTCAGAATTGGCATCTCTGGCTCAGTCTCAGTTTGTCGCGTGTGTTTTGTACATACGCGTAACAAGAGATTATCGCGCGCTCAACCGTTATAACGCGTTATAACACGTTGAAGTCAAAAAACTGTGTTTTTGTGTTTTTAATTTTTAATATATAGTGTGTCCACATAATGGGACAAAAATATAATGATAAACGCTTGCCTCTCTCTGTCCGAAGACTTTCCTTAAAAAGAATAAGGGTCAAAAGGTTAGTATTATTTATATATAAGGTATATTTACATAGGGTGTCCGAAAATTCGCGCAACACCCTTTAAGGGAAGGTAGAGGGTGTTATTCTGAACAGAAAAGTCCTGTAACATTTTTTTCTATAACGCTTCATAAAGGAGTTATTATTGAGTAAAGTCTGATCAATCAGCGCCGACTTTTAGCCAGGCGCACGTCAGTGAGCCCCGCGCTGCGAAATGTATGCCGCCGCACACTACTAGGCGCGCGGGGCTCACTGACGTGCGCCCGGCTAAAAGTCGGCGCTGATTGATCAGACTTTACTCAATAATAACTCCTTTATGAAGCGTTATGGAAAAAAATGTTACAGGACTTTTCTGTTCAGATTACTGTGCTCTACCCGCTCACGAGCGTTGGCACAATCTTTACCGGACACCCTGTATATACACAAGTCAATCATCGCCGATCTTTAGCCGGGCGCACGTCGGTGAGCCGCGCGCCTGGTAGTGTGCGTGAGCGCTCAGCTGTTACAGCTACAGCGCGGTTCACCGACGTGCGCCCGGTAGTGTGCGCGCGCGCGTGTGTATACACACAGTGTATATATATAAGTAATGCCGAATATATAACATAAATCTCTGAAAAATAAGAACGCAGTCTTTGCAAATGTTGTTTTCTAACAATTATTTGTCGGGCTGAGGAGGTGTGTAAACGCCCTACACAGACACGACAGTGCCGCTGCCACGGAAGAGATGGATGCTTGGTTCGTACCTCCTCCCGCCTTAAATCCCCCCCTCGCTTCACTCTGCGGTGTACATCTGCGCCAGCGTAAATGCTGGTAATCTGTCCACTAGATCCACCACGTGGTGACGGTGGAAGATCGTATTATTAATTGGGAGCAGAAGAGGGGGCTGCTTAGGCGTAGTGGTTTAGGATGGACTACTCGAGGAGGCTTCCATTCATACTGGTGATGAGTCAAGACTCATCGCTGAGCGGCTACGGGGGCCAATTTTCAATCGTTTGATATGATTGGACCGCTCTGGAGACGTGCTGGGGATGTCGTCTCTCCGTGGCAATCGGCACTGCATCCATTGAGCGAGATTCCAACATCGCTCTGGAGTCGTATGTACTGTGTTAGAGTGGCGTAAGGTGCGAGGTCTGAATAGCTCAGTGGTAAGAGCAGTTGTCCGGAAAGCGAAAGACTCGGGTTCGATTCCCGATTCAGCCACTTGTACCTCGCATATTTTTTCAGACCCGCAAATGTTGTTTTTTAACAATTATTTGTCGGGCTGAGGAGGTGTGTAAACGCCCTACACAGACACGACAGTGCCGCTGCCACGGAAGAGATGGATGCTTGGTTCGTGCCTCCTCCCGCCTTAAATCCCCCCCTCGCTTCACTCGTGAGCTGGTTGTTTTAGGAATATTTGACACCAAATGCGTTTTGCATGTTCGCTTTGGTTAAAAAATATATGCCAAAGGCGATCAATTCATGAGCTGGTTGTTATTTCACACTAGATGCAATTTGCATGTGTGTTAAAAAATATATGCCAGAGGCGATCAATTCGTGAGCTGGTTGTTATTTCACACTAGATGCGATTTGCGTGTGTGTTAAAAAATATATGCCAGAGGCGATCAATTCGTGAGCTGGTTGTTATTTCACACTAGATGCGATTTGCGTGTGTGTTAAAAAATATATGCCAGAGGCGGTCAGTTCGTGAGCTGGTTGTTATTTCACACTAGATGCGATTTGCGTGTGTGTTAAAAAATATATGCCAGAGGCGGTCAGTTCGTGAGCTGGTTGTTTTAAGAATATTTGACACCAAATGCGTTTTGCATGTTCGCTTTGGTTAAAAAATATATGCCAGAGGCGATATATTATTCTGTTGCGATCGATACAAACAATGTATTATAAATCTTTATTACAAATATATAAACATTTATGTATACGAACAAAAAAAAGACGATATAATATATATTTGTATAAATAATACATTGTTGTTATATATCTATTGATATATCTATCGATTGAAAAAAGTTAGCTGCATTGCATAGATCGCAACTTATAGAAAGTTATGATAATATTCAGAATATATGTATATATATCATACACATACATCTGTATACGTCTATGTACATATTATACATATACATATATATATACACAATTATATATATAACACCTAACCAAATGTTATTCCTCTTGGAAGATATATGGGAAGACACATAGCCCGTATGAACAATGTGAAATTATGTTCAAATATGTGATAAAGGCAGACACGTCTATATTATACTGTTATCTATACGCTTAAATACGCTTAGATATGCGTGCGAGGCAATAGAGCAGTAGAAATACACGATGTTGTCCGATTTCAACATATTGAACACAATTCTCTTTCAAATATGCATAAAACATGCAGAAATATTAATATCGGTAACAGCGGAACTAAAATTATTGATATTATCGATAATTTCGGTCGGTATTATCGATAATTTTAGTTACGCTTGGATGAGGGCGCTAACCCGTCGGAGTTCGGTCGTCACTTTTGGATCCCCTTAACACCCTTGATTCTATTGCGTCAAATATTTTGTTCACTAATTTATCAATTTTATCAAATTCAACGCTAATAGAACTCACTTCTAAATCAATTTTATATTTTGGTGCCCAGTTCTTTTTTTCTGTTTCTAGAGTATTTTTAACTTTATATATGACATTCTTTTGAATATCTTCAGCTGAATTGAGACCTTGATCTAAATTAATAGTTATTGTATACTTTGTTAGTATCCTTCGCACATAGCCTTCCAGGCGCCTTTCAGGCGCATCCTCTAAATTTAGTTCTTCCGGCACAAATAAAAATGTAATTTCAGATGATAAAGTGTCCTTCGGACTAAGCGTCCCTTGGACTAAGCATGCTTCGGACTTAGCGTCCTTCGGACTTAGTTTTTCAGACGCCTTTTCGGCGCCTTTCAGGTGCCCCTCAGACACCCTTTTAACGCTTAGACTTTCTGGCGCGTTATCATATCCAGGAATATATATATCTACCAACCCTATTTCACCAAACTTTATGTGTTTAAGTTTATCAAAACTAAAAGATACCCCATCTTTTAAATTTCCTTTCAGTTTGTACAGCATTTATTAGCAATTATAAATTATAAATTTATGTATATCTAAAGATTCTAATTTAATTAATTTAAAATTAATTAAAAATATTGAACTATCATTCTACTCATAACCATATCATAAGCTATAGTCTTTTGGTTTACAAATACTACATAACAATTCAATCCCTTGAAAGATTTGGAAGAATCAGCAATTAAAATTTTTGGTAATTTCTCCACAGTGGAAATACTCTTTGGTTTATTCTTCAAATCATTATTAAAAAAGCAATTATATTTTATAAAACTGTCAACCGTGTGAAACTGAGAAATCATTCTATCAGGGCCATACAATGCTTCATCGTACTCTGAACTTGAACGATACAACTCGTAATAATCTCCTTTTTCAATTTCATAATTTTGAGGTTCGGAAGGATGTCTTTCTTCTCCATATAATATTTGAATATTCTTAATATTAGCATGATCCCAATTTGTTGGATTCTCATTTTGGTCGTACAGAAATTTATCTTTTATAAAGAAAACAAATGCCCAGTTTGGTTCCTGAGTAAAAACAAAATCATTTAAGGGCATACGTAAAGTATTTAAATCTGGTAATCCTCGATATTCTACACACTGAAAGCATTTATATGTAAACGCATATTTACCAGCTAAACTAAAATGTTTCAATTCGTCTATCAAGTTTGTCGTTGTAATTTCATCATATTCAATATACCAAACTTTTAAACGATAACTTTCTAAATTAATTTTTCCGCGAGGTGGGGCTATTTCGGCGTCACTAAATGTAAACAATGAGTCACTCAAATCATCTTTTAAAGTCATTACAATGTGTATATCTACACCAAATATAGGCCCATTTATATCATCAAAGAAACCAGGAATTAAATCTCCCATATCAATTGTAGGATAAAACAAACCATCACCCTTAATCAAACCATATTTTTTCTCAGCGATAAAACCACTTGCTTGACCACTTCCTTCGCCTTCGTTTGAAATATTAGCGCGCTTTTTCAATGTACTAACATGACCAACGTTATAATTATTATCCAACTCAGTATTGAACATTGAAACTTTAATCAAACTCTACATGTACGCAAAATAATTGTTAACTAAAAAGCTAGTTGTACCTTCAGGATAAGCACTTCCATCTTCCTTTGTAACTCGTATTTTTGGTAAATTTCTTGTTTTGTTTGGCATAAAACCATGTTTATCATTAAATTTTATATGAAAATCATATTCCTTGCCATGCCTTTTAATTTCATTTCATTAAATATACTTGTATTGTAATTTCACAATTTTATTTTGATATTTTTCAAACAAAAGGTCTTGATGTGAACTATGTTTTGATGCCATTTATAAGATTTATTTTTTTTTGCATTTTGTAGCTTTCAATTTGCTATCAAAATATTTATTATATTTTACGTATGTAATCTTCATTTAACATTTTTATTTTCTTTTTACTCACGCATTGATTTTGTTTTTCTGTCTTACACTTTAGGCAATATATCAATGTCATTTGTCACTCTTAGTTCAGGTCAAACCCTTATATAGAGTAAAACATTCTTAATATCACCTATTCCAATTGTTTTTATTATATCTTTCCATTTTATTTTTTAACTCCCAATAAATAAAGAACTATTATACATAAGTAACCATAAATAGCTGGATCACTCTTCTTTTGTACTTTGTATTCATAATGAGTCTATTTCCCTTGAAATAATTTTTCAATTCTATAGGTGCATTTTCCCCCACAGAATCAAAATAATATATATGATTTTTATTTTTGAAATAGCAAACCCAATGAAAAAAACGATTAATAATACCACACTCATCTTTTCTAATTTTCTTAGGTAATTCATTTAAATTTAAATAGACGTTTCTAAAATTAGGTATTTTAAGTTTTTTTACATATTGTTTTATATCATCATCTGATAAAGCTTTTAATACTAAATTTTCAACTTCTTTTTTAGATAGGCTGAGTTCTGCACCTTTATTATTTTCCATTTGTCTAAATACTTTATTTGCATTTCTAATAGATAATGATGGAAATAGTCCATAATAATCAGTATTTGTTTTTTTAACATGTTTTGAATTCAATTTAATTTTTTCATCTGTATCATAAATCCAAGCTTTCTTCAATTTCTGTTTTTGATAAGAGGATAGATTTAATTCCATTTAATAACGATATTTAAAGAGTGATGATTGATATTTTGGTGTGTTGAAAGTTTCTTCATGGGGGACATCAAAATTATAATGTACAAATGGCATCATTTTATCTGCCCGAATTTTATCTACGTGGCTTAGTCCTTCGTCGCGTCCTTCGGATGCCTTATTATTTCTAATCTGTTCTTTTAATGTTTCATCTAGAAATTTGTTCTCTTTAACTGTTCTATATATATCCATACCCGAACTCATAAGATAATATAAACCAGCGAAAATCATTGGGAGAGTTGCTAACCAAGGAAAACCCCCTAAGTTCTCAATAGTCTTGTTTGACATCAATCCAGTTGTTTTATATGGATGATTTTGATCTTCATAATATTTTAAAATGTTCTTAGCTAATTGTGGATTCTTTTTATATATTTCCAATGCCCTCTTTAATAATGATAACAAATCTTTTTCACTCATGTATTCCATTCCTAATTTTGTTTTTAATTTCATGGCATTTGTAACAACCCACGCCCAAAATCTTTCCGACTTACTAGCATCTGGTGACAATACTCTCATCCACGCTGCTTCTTGTAAAGTTTTATCTGCTTTCTTTATTTCACTATAATCTACATTTGGGTTTGTATAATAAAAAAGATCATGTTGTTTGCAATGTTCATCTAAAGGATTTATTCCTTTCCACCACTTTTTTAATCTCTCCTCAACATTCGTTAAAGGTCCACAAGCATTATATCCTAGTAAATGCATTTCTGGAACCTTTCCGGTTAGTTTATTTGAAAGTTTATTAATAAAACCATCCCTCTTTTTACTTCCTTTTCTAATTTTTGATTCACCCATTTCTTCCCATAAATATCTCA
This sequence comes from Formica selysi, assembly GCA_009859135.1. Lineage (NCBI taxonomy): Eukaryota > Metazoa > Arthropoda > Insecta > Hymenoptera > Formicidae > Formica > Formica selysi. The sequence goes on along the minus strand of CM020808.1, from coordinate 299,780 downwards.
AAATATATCCCCATTTTGTATATTTATTTGAAGCTGGTCCTTTGCTAGGATCATTATCTTTATAAATTGCATTAGTTTTATAAATTATATTCTTATACTTTTTTATAGCATCTTCACCATAAATATCTTTGAAATTATATGGTAACTTTTTTCTGTTAATAATTTTATTAAAGGATTAGTAAGTTGAGTTACTATTTTTATATTATTATCTATCATCATAAAAAACAAGATTATCATTTTGTGTTACTCTTACAGTTTTATTCCCTATCATTAACCTATCATCATTGTCTCTGTCGCGCCAGAATCCAAACGTTTCATCATAAAGATGGTTTTTATATTTATTCCATAAGGGGCCTCCTTCTTCTTTAATTCTTGGTGACACTGGAAATGTTGATTTTTTAGGTGAATGGCTCGAGCTAACAGATGGTGCCGCGTCCAAAGGGTGCTCGAAGGTCTCTTCAAATACTTCATCACTATCGTCAGTCTCTGTATAACCTTTAAGGAGTTTTATTATTTCTTCAAGTTTGGTATCTTGATAAGGTTGTACATCTGCGGCGTCCTTCGGACTAAGCGTCCCTTGGACTAAGCATCCTTCGGACTTAGCGACCCTTGGACTAAGCGTCCCTTGGATTAAGCCTTTCAGGTGCCTTTCAGGCGCAGATTTTAGACTTGAGTCCAGTTTATCAATCAATATGTTAATTTCTTTATTCGTTTCATCCAGTCTAGAAGTTATTGGTTTATTTTTTTCCTCTAAATCTATAGTTTTTTTAGTATTTAAATTTCTTGCATTTTGAAATGTTTTTCTTAATTCATTTTGCTTCTTTTCTATTTCAGCCAGTTCTTGTGGAGTTGTACCCATCACTTCATATGTACTTTTAAATGATTTATTTCCAAAATTAAACCCCGTTTTCATGTTAAAAACTGGAGATTTGCATTCAAGAACTGGAGGTTTGTTAAGTGGTTTTAACATCTTATGAGTACAGTCTGTATTTAACATCTTATGTGTACAGTCTGTATTTAACGGTTTTGTATTTGACGACGATGGTGAAGCATTCGACAATTCTGAATCAGTATTTAACAGTTGTCCTTTGTCGAAGAACCGAAGGTTTGTCTCAAGAACCAAAGGTTTGTCTGATACATTACGTAAATTTCTTCCCATTTATAATAATAATATTAATTCATTATTTTTTTGAAAGAAATATTTATCATTTTTTGTTTTATCAATTCCCAAAAATCCATGTGGTTCTGACCAAGCTTTTTTACAGAACTTACAAAACTCTTCATACGTTAATTCGGAAGCCAATTCTTCATGTATTTTTCTGAGATTATCTCCAAACTCATTAAAAATAAACCACAGATTTGAATTTTTTCTAATTACAGGGTTTATTTTAGTGTATTTATGATATAATCCAAGAATACTAATATTTTTATGTCTTCCTTCACAATAATATCTTATTATTTTACTTTGATCTTTCAACATTCCATCATCAAAAATTACTAAACTATTTGATGCACATTCTTCTACCGGTAAAATTTTTTCCCAATTACCCTCAAATAAATAATCAATATCATATTTATCTTTTTTCCAACTCTTTCTCTAATCCTACATAAGTAGGTTGGTCTATAGATGAACTATAAACATATAATTGCCTATATGGTAGCCATTTGTTTGCGACAAAGTTAGTAGATAAAAATGTTTTTCCACTACCCGATTCTCCTAAAATTATACCACGTACTACATCTGGAAAGAATCCGCCACCCCTTTTATATTTATCTATAAAATTAAAATGTTTCATTTTTAGATGATGTTTGGACATTTATAAATAATAAATGGAAGAGTATTTGAAAAAACCGATGAGTAATTAATTTATGCTCGCGTATTTTTATTTTCTTTATGCTTGCGCATTTATGTTTATCAAAAAAGTTATAAGTATTTTTTAAAATGTAAAATTGGTATATCACTTAGTAAAGCAAAATTTGTGGCATCAAGTTTATCAGGTATTGCTGTTACACCATTATTTACAATAAGTGCCATATCTGTTATAATTGAAATATTAGATAATGAATTCAAAACATCATTAAACGTCTGAAAGACTTAGTCCGAAGGACGCAAATTAATGGATAGGCTTGAAGAATATAAATTATCATTTAATTTTTATTGTGAGTTATTACATCGAAATTCATTTACGTGAAAAAGATTTTATTAAAAATTTGAAATACTTTCCACGTGAAAAGTACTTAAAACAAATGAAGCTAAATAGTTATTCTGTAATAAATGACCGTTAGTAAAAACGATATTATTGATGAATTACACAAAGCAGCAAGGAGAAATTATCCAAGAAGATCTACTATTACATTAGGAGTCGATGATCTTTGGCAGGCTGATCTTGTTGAAATGGATTCGGGTAACTTAAAGGGAATATCCAAAATTAATAAGGGATATAAATATTTATTAACAATTATTGATACTTTTTCCAAATTTGCTTGGGCAATTCCTGTTAAAAATAAAACTGGAGAAAGCGTATCAAAGGCAATGAGTATTTGTTTTAAAAACCTATCGAATGCGTCCTTCGGACTAAGTCTTTCAGACGCTTCACATTCAAGAACCGAAGGCTTGTTTCAAGGGGTTGATCTGAACTCACAGCATAAACCACCAAAAAATCTACAAACGGATAATGGGAAAGAATTTTATAATAAAGATTTAAAAAAACTCATGGAACAAAATAAAATTAATCATTATTCAACATATAGTGATAAAAAAGCTGCAATTGCTGAAAGATTTAATAGATCACTCAAAGAATTAATGTGGAAACAATTCAGTGTACAAGGTAATTACAAGTGGGTTGATATATTACCAAATTTGTTGAATTTTTACAATAATAGAAAGCATAGAACTATAGGAATGACACCGTGTGAAGCGTCAAGCCGTCTTGACAAGCCCCAAAGGGTCGCGTCCGAAAGACTAACTAGTAAACTGTCTGAGAAGACGTCTGAAAGACTAAGTACGAAGGATGCGCCTGAAAGACATCTGAAGATGCGATTCAAAGTTGGTGATTATGTAAGGATTAATAAATTAAAGCATATGTTTGAAAAAGGATATACACCTAATTGGTCAACTGAAATATTTATAATAGATAAAGTTTTTAAAAACATACCTCCATATTATCATATTAAAGATATGAAAGGTGAAGAAATTAAGGGAACTTTTTATGAACAAGAACTACAAAAAACTAAAATTCCATCTAACATCTATTTAGTTGAAAAAATATTAAAAAGGAAAGGAAATAAAGTTTATGTTAAATGGTTAGGCTTTGATAATACACATAACCAATGGATAAATAAGAAGGATCTAATCACTTCGTAAGCATCCTTCGTTGTTTTTGTAATTTTATTGCTTTTATGAATGATTTTATAGGTGATTTTGATGTTTTTAGTTGATTTTGGTGGTGGAAAAAAATCCGGTCCAGAACGTATGCTTTTATATACTACTTCCGTCTCGAAACGCCCAAGGTTCGTCTGGCCGTATCGAAGAGCACTGTTCTAACTATATTAAATCTAGAACTTTGCGTCAACCGCATCGTTACATCTTTAAGCGGTTTAACCGCGCACGTGGATAACAAGCTGACTCGTTTTCTCGATATCGCGGCAGGCGCTCACGATTCGGCGTTTATTCCCGCGATGATACGCGATAACGAGAACTTCGACCGCAATGATCTCATCGATTGCGAGCTGCAGGCTCTGTTCTTCGGAGAATCGTGATACGCTTATCCGCGTACTCGTATTATCGCATTATTAATATATATCAAATATTGAATTATTAATATATTAAAAATGTTATAAAAGGAAACAATAAAAACGCTCCTTCTCTCGCGCGAAAAAAAGATCTCTTTTTATTCCACGACCTTTCGACGATTCGCCGTCTCGTTCGAGCGATAAGCGCGATCGTATCGCCGCTAACCGTTCCTCTCTCCGTTCGATCGCCCTCCGACGATCCTCCGTCTCCCTCGACGCCGGATACCCGGCGTCCGCTCGCGGATCGCGCGCTAGAAGCGACGCGAGTCCCTAAAGAATCGCGATAGCGGATCGTGCGCTAGAAGCGGCGCGAGGGATCGCCGTCGCCCCCCCTAAGGAACGAGTCGCGTCAAGATCGAGTCGCGCCAAGGTCGAATCGCGCCGGGAGAAACCGGGACCTCAATCGAATCGAGTGTCATCTCCCGGACGATCTCGTCGATTCCGTTGGACATCTAGTAAGGCCGGCTCTAGCTCATTTCCATGAGCGCGAGAGAGACAGACAGAGAGAGAGAGAGAAAAGGACGAAGATATGGTTAGAAAGAGATAGAGGGATGACCGCGGGGGACGTGGGGGCGGGGAGGAGAGCAGGGGGGTACGTAGGGCGAGTCGGGAAGCGCGACCCCCGATCGAGCCGAGCGCCATCTCCCGGGCAATCTTGGCGACTCGTACCCGCTCCCTCCCGTGACGTCACGCGCTCTCCCGATCCCCCACCTTCTCGCCCCGCTTTCCCCCCGGCCGCGCTTCCCGTCTCGCCCTACGTACCCCCCTGCTTTCCCCTCTGCCCGAACTTCCCCCCGCGGTCGTCTACAAACCTTTCTAAACCATATCTCCGTCCTTTTCTCTCTCTCTGTCTGTCTCTCTCGCACTCATGGGAGAAATGGGCTAGCGCCGGCCTTACTATCCTACTCCCGTATCATACGACAGTAGCATCTTCGAAGCAAATAACGAAGAAAACATGCAACGTAATCCATTACCGTCAACTGTCCCCCCCGAAGACATTGATAGAGAACGCCTGCGAGCAAATGCACGATCTACACGAGCAAATGCACGATCTACGCGCAAATCGGGAAGATTTAAATAGAACGCGAACGATACCGAATGACACTAACCTTGATGTTACATACGGACGAACACTTAACGATCGAAATCAATTGGCACCTTTAAACGGTCATTTACGATTAAAAGAAGCAAGAGATATGATTCCGGAATTCGACGGAAATTCACAAGCTAAACTTAAAGAATTTGTAAGCGCATGTTTATACGCGATAAAAAATATTAATCCCACAGATGAAAAGACACTATTAGAAGCAATACTTTGCACGAAGCTAAAGGGAAAAGCTATGGTAGACTTTGAAACGCGAAATATAAACAGTTTCGGACAGTTTAAAAGAGAACTCTAAATCTGCTATTTAAGTAAGAAGAGCATTACTTACTTGCAAATTGAGTTTAACTCCTTAAAACAAAAAGCCGGCGAGAGTGCCAGAGCATACGGGCTTCGCGCCGACAATTTGGCCATGGAATTATATGAATCCATGATCGAAGGCCAAGATTACGGCAGCGAACGAAAACGCATTATACTTGAAACTATACAACAGCAAGCTCTGCAAAATTTCCAAATATGTCTCCACGTCGATATCAAATTGGTGGTGCAAGCACAGCATTACTCAACGCTTCAAGAAGCAATCGCAGGAGCCAATGCGGAAGAGAAAGTCAAGGGTCCATTAGAACATGCATCGCGACATAAGCCCGATCATACAATTTGGCAAGCAGCACGAAATAAAATATTACAATGCAATAAATGCGGAAAACTAAGGCATCACGGACGAGAATGCCGAACAAGCAGATATTTAAACCGATTCTCCTTGCTGAAGCCACAGGGACAATCAAGAATAAATACACTCGAAAAACATTGCACCTACTGCAAAAAATCAGGTCATGGTCGAGATGAATGCTGGAGTCTACACGGACGCCCAGGGATAGTACAATCTAACCGGACGAAATCAAACGAAGATAAAAAGCCACAAAATCGTAATAAAACGCATGGACAAAGAAGAAAAAGTACAACGCAAGACGAGGATGAAGAAGAAGACGAAGAGAATATAAGACAGCCGAGACCAGCCCTCGAGTATCAAATATCGCAAGTAACGGGAAAACCGCAAACAAAAACTGGATTAGATCTACTAACTCTTCCCATCCAGAAAGTTAAAAAAGGGAAATTAAATCTACTGTTTGACACAGGAGCAACGGTTACATTAATAAAGTTAAGAAATCTAAAAGGAGAAACCATAATTTACGAGGAGCAAATGGCACTCACTGGAGTTACAGGACACAAAATAAATACAATAGGAGATATCAAGGCAACGATAATCCTGAAGAACCGAAAAATACGGCACACAATTTATATCGTGAAGGACGACTTCCCAATTGATTATGAAGGAATCCTAGGAGTAGACTTTCTACAAAAACACAAGGTAACGTGCGATTATAATAAGAAGCAGATACAGCTATCAGATACGATATTAAAATTATATCCGTACCGAGCATTAACCTTAAAACCGCGCAGCGAGACAATTATTCAAGCTATTACCGACTCAAATAAAGTAGGTATAATACGTGCTGAGGAAACACAGCCTGGAGTTTTTATTGGCTATTGCTTAGTAAAGCCAGAAGAATTTTCCCTGCCTAATCAGTATTATAAACACTACCGAAGAATATATTAAACTACCAACTCCATGCGTAACAGTCGAAGAAATAAAAAATACAGCGGCTCAAATATGCAATACTCAAACACAACAGGAGGCTACAACGCTTTCCCGTCGCGAACAAATAAAACATTTACTGCGTGTACAACACCTAAATCAAGAAGAGGTAAAAACACTGCTAAAAATTTGTGAAGATTTTAGCGACATATTTTATATCGAAGGAAATGCACTCACTTATACTCCTACTATCACACATGAAATTACGGTTCAAGCCAACAGTGCACCCGTAAATATACGCCCGTATCGCTTACCAGAAAAACATAAACAAAAAGTAAATCAGCAAGTAAAAGGCATGTTGAGAGACAAAATTATTAGACCAAGTACCAGCCAATGGAACGCTCCATTGCTAGTGGTCCCTAAGAAGACCGATGCGTCAGGAAAACAAAAGTTACGAATAGTCGTAGATTTTCGAAAGTTAAACGATTTAACAATAGGCGATTCCTTCCCATTACCTAATATAACGGACATACTAGACCAACTGGGAAATGCAAAATACTTTACCACCTTGGATCTAGCGTCAGGTTATCACCAGATACCCGTGGCCGAAAACGATAAATGCAAGACAGCGTTTTCTACAACGTACGGACATTACGAATTCAATAGAATGCCGTTCGGATAAAGAACGCACCAGCCACATTTCAGCGGTTAATGAACTCTGTGCTGACTGGACTACAAGGAATCAAATGTCTAGTATATTTGGACGACATAGTCATACATGGAGCAAGTTTAAAGGAACATAATACACGGCTTATCGAAGTATTAAACAAATTACGAAAACATAATTTAAAGCTTCAACCTGATAAGTGCGAGTTCTTCAGGAAGGAAGTAATATATTTAGGGCACATAGTAACCGAAAACGGAATCATGCCTGATCCTTCTAAATTAAAAGCAGTACGAGGATTCCCAAAACCGACCAAGGTAAAAGAAATACAATCTTTTATAGGTTTAGCGGGATATTATTGAAAATTTATAGAAAATTTCTCTAAAATTGCCAAACCTCTTACGAAATTAACGAAAAAAGGAGAAAAATTCAAATGGGTCGGAGAACAACAAAATGCATTTGAGACTTTAAAAAATAAATTAATTACAGCCCCGGTGCTAAAATATCCTGATTTTAGTCAAGAATTTCTTTTAACGACGGACGCATCAGATTACGCCATCGGAGCTATATTGTCTCAAGGAGAAGTAGGCCAAGACCGACCGATTGCTTACGCCAGCAGAATATTATCGCGAGCAGAATATAATTATAATACTACCGAAAAAGAGTTATTAGCCATAGTATGGGCAGTAAAATATTATAGACCTTATTTATACGGTACTAAATTTAAAATAATAACGGATCATAAGCCATTGGTATGGTTATTCAATGTAGCCGATCCAGGATCACGTCTAATAAGATGGAGATTAAAACTGGAAGAATATGATTACAAAATCATACACCGATCCGGAAAAACAAATACCAATACCGACGCGTTAAACCGCAACGTAGTTCTCAACCTAATGGAAGAAAAGGAAGAAAATCATAACGAAAGGAGAGACTATAGAGAAGAAGATAAAACGCGTATATTGTACGAATATCACGACGCACCCTTAAGCGGACACCAAGGAATTGAACGAACAATTAATAGGATTAGAATGAAACATAACTGGTCCGGATTAACTAAATACGTTAAAAATTATATTGCTAAATGCGAATTTTGTCAAAAAAATAAATTAAAGCGAAAATCTAAAACACCTTTAGTAATAACTGACACAGCTAGCCGACCTTCCGAAAAACGTGCGTTAGATATTGTAGGACCACTAACCGTAACAAACAACGGAAATAAATGTGTTCTAACCTTCCAAGATAATCTTACGAAATTCAGTAAGGCAGTTCCTTTACCTAATCAAGAAGCCACCACCATAGCAAAAGAATTCGTAGTTAAAATAATATTTGAACACGGAATCCCTGACAAAGTGCTAACGGATCAAGGCACGAACTTTTTAAGCGAGATGTTCAAAAACATATGCAAACTATTAAAAATAGAAAAAATACAGACAACCGCATATCATCCAGAAAGTAATGGTGCGCTAGAACGCTCACATCGTACACTAGCTGAGTACTTACGACATTATATAAATGCCGACCAGACAGACTGGGACGAGTGGATACTGTTATGCCTTCGGAGAGGCACGGTAGTTAGGATCGTTTGCCGCGAAGGAATTTGGGAATTCGGGCTCCGCCCGAGTAACTCACTGATTTTATTATAAACAAAAATGACACTTTTGTATCCGGAATAAATATATATATCTGTTTTATTCGTAACTTGGCTTAATTACGAAGTTCCTGCACGTCACTCGCGTCGCGTATCGCGATAACGGAAATCTTGGCGTGCGCGTGTCTGGGGTCGAGTGTCGGTCGCGAGACTCACTCCTCGACCTTTCGTATTTCTTTCTGCCGACTGCGTGGCTTTAATTTAATAGTTTCCCGTAATTAGCGTTATTGACTGCCCGCGTAATGTTAATTAATGATAAAGACTGCCCGCCGCTCGTTAGCGCTGAGTCTTTTTATTATCTCCCCTTGGTTTCCCGGGAGGGGATCGTTTAGCGACAAGACCATGTGTCGCTCGATTTTGGCGGCAAGATCCGGATGCAAGCTAAGGAGTTCTAAGTACGACTTCTTTGCTTGCATTTTCGCAACTTCCTTATTCCTTTTTATTTCGCTTTTAAGTAGGACTTTTACGTTGCATTTTTGCAACGTCCTTATTCCGCTTGCCCTGATTTCCGCGTTTTCGCAATGAAGTGATTGCGCGGTCGCTCGGGCTTCGCGCGTGGCTCGCGTTGTCAGCGCTTCGCTCGGTCAACGTTCGTAACGTGATCTGTATTGAAATGTTAAAAGATATTTATTTCCGTTTGTTGTAACTGTTAGCGGTCCTACAATATCTAACGCGCATTTTTCGAAAGGTTTAATAGGCGAATCCGTGATTATTAACGGTACTTTATTTTTTCGCGATAGTTTATTTTTCTGGCACAATTCGCATTTTGCAATGTATTTTTCTACGTCTTTTGTTATTCCTGGCCAATTATAATTTAGGCGGATTCTTTTTATCGTTCGTTCAACTCCTTGATGTCCTTCTGGGTGCATCATGATATTCATATATGTAATATCTGTTTCTTGTCTTCCTCCGTGTATATTTTTTCTTCGTCGGAGTTTGTTTCTTCTTCTATTGCGAGGATTTCTCGTTCTTCCTCTTCTGTTTCATACGCTTCTCTTGTTACATTGCGGCTTAGTGCATCGGCGTTCGCGTTCGCTCGTCCGGCTTTTTGGATGATTTCGTAATCATATTCTTTTGGTACCACTAATAAGGGTGCGTTCCATTGACTCGCGCTTGTTCGGATTATGCCGTTTTTTATCATTTCTTGCACTTGTTTATTTATTTCCGTCTTGTGCTTCTCGGGAGGACGATACGGTCTCGTGTTCACCGGCAAGGTATCGGCGCGCGTGTTTATCTCGTGCTCTACCGTCGCGGTGCACGTCAGTAGTTCTCCGTCCAACTGAAATGTATCGTAATATTCTTCGCATATCCGTAGGAGTGCCTGTTTTTCTTCCGTATTTAAATATTGCGTGCGTAGTAGTTATCAGATCTGTCCGTGTCTTGAATTAGTAGGCTTAAAATTTTTTCTTGCTTGTATCGTATGTATTTTGGATTCGATATCGCGTTCTATATCTTCGAGGGTGACGTTCGGCGTCTGTATCTCGACTTCCGTATCGGTTGTATTTATGATACTAACGGGACACGTGTAATCTTTCGGTTCCACTAAGCAGTTTCCAAGGTAGATTCCTGGAGCTGTTTCCTCTGCTCGTACTATTCCTATCCGATTTTGGTTCGTTGTCGCTTTTACGATGGTTTCGCTGCGCGGTTTTAGGATTGTTTTGTTAAACGAATTTTAGTACGGCGTTTCCTATTTTTAATTGATTTTGATTATAATCACAAGATACCGAATGTTGTCGAAGAAAATCAATTCCTAGTATTCCTTCATATTCAATCGGAATGTCGTCTCTTACAACGTAAAATGCATGTTTTACCTTGTGATTTTCTATTTTAATCGTGGCGTACATTTTTCCTATGGTGTGTACTTTATGCCCGGTTATGCCTGTGAGCGCGATTTTACCTTCACTTATTAGTGTGTTGTCCTTTAAATGTTTCAATTTTATTAATGAGATGGTCGACCCTGAATCGTACAACATCTGTATCTTTCCGTCTTTTGCTTGTCGCATTGGTAATGCTATTAGCAATAAGTCCGTCTTTTTTTGTGCGCGTGGGATATCTTTAATATGCGTAACGCGATACTCAGATGCAGGTCGCGGTTGTCTCTTTCTCGCTTCCTCCCGCTCGTCTTCGCTGCTGCTACTTGCGCTATCGGCGTTCCTTTTCTGTTACGCGATTTCTCTCGGTCGCGTATATTTTCTTCGCGCGTCTTTTGCTGGTTACCGATTTTTATTTTATTTGTACTACTTTTCGGTTTTCCGTTTAGACTCCAGCATTCGTCGCGGCTGTGTCCTGTCCTTTTGCAATGCGAGCAGTATTTACTTACCGCGTTTATTCGCGAGGGGTTTTCCGGTTTCGGGAGCGCGTATCGGCTACTTCGATAATCGCGTCTGTAATGTCCGTTTTTTCCGCATTTAAAGCATTGCGGTGTCGAATTTCGACTATTTCGCGAGTAACTTGGTTCGGTTTTATTTTTATTACCAAAACTACTTGTTCTCGCTGTTCCCGGTCTGAGTTTTTCTTCGGCGCTCGTGCCCGTTATCGCTTAATGGAGCGTCGTATATCGCTGCGCGCGTACGAGTACTTGTAATTCGTCGTGTAGCCCGATTTGGAAATTTATTAACGCCTGCTCTTGGATTGTTTGTTGAATCGTGCGTTTTGAGGTTGCGGAATGCTATTTTCCTTCGATCATTGAATCGTATAATTTCATCGCTAGTAAATCAACGCGTTGTCCGGAAGCGTGCGCAGTTTCATTCGGCTTTTGTTTTAGCGAATTGAATTCGATCTGTAAATGTGTCGTGCTTTGTTTCGACTGGTAACAAGTCTCGAGTTGTTGTTTTAGTTCGTCGAAAGTCTGAATATTTCGTGTCTCGAAATCCTGCATGGCTTTTCCTTTTAGTTTCGTATATAAAATTGCTCGGATTAAAGATTCTTCATCCGCGGGTGTGCGAGAAAGAAGTGGACGTGGGCGAGAGAAGCCCTGCGAGATTGAGTTTGCACCGGACGCGCAAAGATACTCTCCGCGAGCGGCGGATGTATCTTGAATACCGCAAGCGACGGTATAAACGGCGCGATTCCGCGAGCGACGGAATAAACGGCGTGTTTTAATTGCGAGAGATTAATCGCGAGCGACGAGAAATCTCTTTTATTACTATCGAAAACTTCGCGTTTCGTAAGCGAGAGTACGAACTAGAAAAGCGAGCGACTTTTCTATCACGAGAGTTTAGACGATATAATAACACACTGTCACGGATGGAGTTCACGATCGAGTGCGCCCGGCGGTTCCCCGAGAGAGCTTTTATACAACCGTTCTTTTGGTTGTTTTAGAATGTTCGACATGTTTTCGCGAAAGATCGAGCTTGGTGTTGTTTGCGATGATTAGGAAAATTAGAACGTTGTTATTCGCATTTGTTTGCAATTCTAGCTCTCTCGGGTGACCGCTGCGTGGCCCGCTTCGAACGGCACGAGCGATGCCGCGGGCCTGGCGTGATTCGTGCAACGCCGCTGTTTGCGCGTGATCTGATTTGCGGCGAGCCGTGCGCCGCGCGAGATGGCCGATAACGCGCCAATTTTCGAGCGCTCCCTTTGGAGACGCTCAATCTCAAACAGCGGGATTTATGTCTTGAATGGCGTACGTGCATGCATTTAAAAATTCTAATAACTTATGTCGCGTTGTTCCGTCAAATTCGGGAATCATTGTTCTTGCTTCTTTTAACGGCAAGTAGTTCGGAGCAATGCTTCGTCGATTTCTGATGTCGCGGTCGGTTCGCCCGTATGTGGCATTAAACGCGTCGTTATCGTTTTCTCGGCGGTTATATCCGTGACGTGGCAAATCCATAATCGCGTCTTCTACTCGCGTTACTCGCCTATTCAATACTCTTATTTCTGTGCGCATTTCATTTAGTATTTCGAGGAGTTGCGTGTCATCTCTTCTTTCCTCGCGATGTGTTTCGGGAGGCGGCATGCGATTCGCCTCCGCTATGTTTTGGTCCATCTGGCGAATGAATCGTCGCATGTGTTCTATTTCCTCGTCTACCGCGCTTTGCGGCGGGTTCGCGGGAGTACGTTCGTGCGGATTTCGCGATTTGGCCATATTATTTTCCTGTTGGCTATAAATTTCTTTCGGATCGAACAGATCGCTCTCGTAGGAAGTTAACGAAAATTCGCGTCGTAAAGATACTCTACTTGGAGTTCTGCTAACATACGGTCGCGTACGTCTAGTCTCGCGTTGAGTGTTGTCAGTGGGGTCAGTCGTATTACGCGGGAGTAGGCTTTCGTCCAAATTGTTAAATGGAAAATCGCGTTCTGTGACGACGTTTTCCGGTAACTCGGGCTCGCTTTCGCTCGAGTATTGAGTTTCTAAGTTTCTTCGCGCGTTATAAAGATTTTCTCGCGGTGTTAAGCTTAAGTTAATCGCTCGTCGGGCTGGTTCGCTCAATAACTACGATCGGTTCGCTATCGGTTTCGGTATATTGGAACCTTCCGACATTCACGCAGTTATATTTATTAAATTTTTCGGACTTACAATAGTATGACGGCTCGCAAGATCGCTCGCTGTGTCAGTAGGTCGCTGACGCTGCACTCCTTCGCTCGGCGGCTGATACGGCTGACGATGCTCGTCGTACGGCGGTCGTTGTCCGGCGTCGGTGCGTTGTCCGTAGAGTTATCGTAGGTCGCAATGCTTGGCGGTTCACGTTTCTGCTACAGCTGTTGTGGCGATGCTCGTTCTGTTGTCCGTGCGTTGTCTTCCGTCGATTGTGGTTTCCGTCAGCTTACGTTTTACGTGTGCTGGCGTGCCTGTCCTGTTTACACCCTGGGTGCTTTGCAGGTCTTGGGGAAGGCTTGGCTGCTGCTTCCGTCCGTCAACTTCAATTGAATTGATTGCTGGCGTGCCCGCTTTTTAACACAACCGTGTCTTTTGCAGGTCTTAAGTGAGCTCTGGCAATGTGAGCCCGGCAGATCCCACCGCTGCCACCAAATTATGTTATGCCTCCGAAGAGGCACGGTAGTTAGGATCGTTTGCCGGAAGGAATTTGGAAATTCGGTCTCCGCCCGAATAACTCACTGATTTTATTATAAATAAAAATGACACTTTTGTATTCGGAATAAATATGTGGCTGCCTACGGCAACCACAAATTACGGTAGCGCAATATTCACGAAATATTAGCGCGTCTCGCAAGCGCTCGCACGTCCGCGCGTAGTACGGAAGACGTCGCTAGTCGGCGCAAGGCGCTCGGGCCAATCTGGAAGTGGAAAGCAGTTCGGCGCGCATATAGCACGTCCGCGCGTAGTTGCGGGCGGCACCGCTAGGCGGCGCAGGACGCCCGGGCCAACCGGGAAGTGGAAAGCCCTTCGGCCAGAATATAGGTCAGACGCCCTGCGTGAAAGCACGAAGAAAGTTCTTGGCGCCAGACACCTCACTTTCCAGCGCAAGTCGCCTTAACGTTGGACAACGACACGGCGCCAGTCGCCGCGAAACCCTTCAAGACCCCGCGGATAGAAAGCATCATCACGCTACCCACGGTGGCCGAAATCGCCCTCCGGCGAAGGACTCGCCCAATGCCGCTTCACCGGGTGACGAAAAAGAGGAAGGTGGAGGATAGCGCCCAGCAGACGAGCAACTCCCGACCATCAGGCGCTAGATCGCCGACATCCTCCGGCGCTCGTCCGCCATCGTCAGGCGCCAGAGCGCCGAAGTCCACCGGCGCTCGTCCGCCATCTTCAGACGCCAGATCGCCGATGTCCTCCGGCGCTCGTCCGCCATCTTCAGGCGCTACGCCGCTGACGTCCTCCGGCGCTCGCCCGCCATCGTCAGGCGCCCGGTCACCGTCATCTACTGGGACCTGCTCCCCGACGATCACCGGTACCTTCTCCCCGATCACAATAAGCGACAGGTCGCTATCACCCATCGGTGCTGATTCGCCGGTAGTCTTCGGTCTCTGGCCACCATTCAGTGGCCATTCCAAGGAAAACGCTCGCTCCGGCGCCCAGTCACCCAGCAACTCCCACGCGGAGTGTAACCAACGGAGGAAGGACCGGCCAATCTCCTTGCCACGATTGGAGCGGATCTTGGTCCCCAACGATAGCGTGGAAACTACCACCACTGATTTTGACGTGGCCGAGCAGGCCGACCGAATACACGAGATGACGTCCAGAACAGTACGGCACCCAGAGAAACCCTTGAAACACAGATTCAAGCATTATCTAATAAGGTCGCTACTCTCACGACACACCTCTCTCGAGGAAGATCGAGAGACAAAAAGCACGATCGGAAAGGGAGTCGAACCCGTAACCAGAGCCGAGACTACAATAAAAAGAACTGCTTTTACCACAATAGGTTCGGAGATAAGGCCAAGAAATGCACACAGCTATGCGCATTCCAATCGGAAAAAGAGCAGGGCAGTCACTGATGGAGGTCAGCCGACCCGCCCAAAGACCTCGCCGCCTTTATGTAACATGTCAAAGAACAAAGAAACGTTTTCTAGTGGACACAGGATCCGACGTCAGCGTATATCCCCGCTCGATGTTAACAGGACACATCACGCCTA
Source organism: Formica selysi (assembly GCA_009859135.1). Lineage (NCBI taxonomy): Eukaryota > Metazoa > Arthropoda > Insecta > Hymenoptera > Formicidae > Formica > Formica selysi. Next base: position 284,428 of record CM020808.1, on the reverse strand, counting down.
CAAATTATGAGCTATTCGCAGCAAACAGCTCCATTATTACGACGTATGGTTGGATAACCATCCAACCGGAATTAGGACTACGTCGATCATTTCCATGGCGTTTCGTCATCGCCAACATCACGACACCCATCATCGGGGCCAATTTCTTGGCGTATTATCACCTGCTTTCAGATCTACAAGAAGGAGTCCTGTTAGATGGAAAAACAAGTCTAAGCACTAAAGGCACAGCAGAAATCGGATTCACAGAATCACTAAAGGTCCTGGCAATCGAGAATAAGTACCATCGAATTTTGGCAGAATTCCCCGACATTATGAGGGCTACTGCCAAAATACGAACGGTCAAACACAACACGGTGCACTTCATCAAAACGACTGACGGTCCTCCAGAAGCGTGTCGTCCCCGCAGGCTGGCTCCTGACAAGTTAAAAGCAGCGAAGGCAGAATTTAATCTTCTGCTTCAAGAGGGAATAATTCAATCCTCAAAAAGCCCATGGTCGGCTCTTTTGCATATGATTCCAAAGAAGGGAGACACATGGAGACCGTGCGGTGACTTTAGAAGGCTGAATGCCAGGACTGTACCCGATCGTTACCCGATACCTTACATTGAAGACTTCTCACAAACACTCCATAATAAGAGAGTTTTTCAACGCTAGACTTGGTCCGGGCATATAACCAGATTCCTGTGCACTCCGAAGATATACCTAAAACGGCTATCACCACTCCATTCGGGCTTTATAAATTCCGATTTATTCCGTTTGGTCTTCGAAACGCAGCACAAACGTTCCAACGCTTTATTAACGAAATAACTAGCGATTTGGAATTCTGCTATGCGTATATTGACGACATTTTGGTTGCATCCAACGACGAGAGAGAACATGAAGACCACCTACGCAAATTCTTTAAACGATTAGAAGAGAACGGAATTCTGCTAAGTCCAGCCCAATGCATATTCGGGGCCAGTCAAGTTCTTTTCGTGGGATACGAAGTATCGGAACAAGGGACACGACCTCCCCCTGTCAGAATTGAAGCGATCAAAAATTTCCCGAAACCACAGAATATCCAACAGCTGCCACAATATCTGGGAACGCTGAACTTCTACCGCAGGTTTATTCCAAATGCCGCAAAAGAGCAGGTTCTGCTGAACAGCCTACTCAGCGGGCCTAAAACCAAAAAGAAGATGCCGATAACCTGGAACGCCGAACTAGAGGAAGCTTTCTGCAGGAGCAAAGACAGTCTAGCCAGAGCAACATTACTAGCGCATCCCAAACCGGAGGCCGAGATCACTCTAACAACCGATGCATCCGACAAGGCTATGGGAGCAGTGATACATCAACGTGATGGAGAAAATTGGCAACCATTAGCCTTCTTCAGCAAAAAGTTAAATCGGGCACAACAAAAATACAGTCCATATGACAGAGAGCTCCTCGCAATCTACACGGCAATAAAGCATTACCGACACATGCTTGAGGGTAGATTTTTTACGGTTTATACAGATCATAAGCCAATAACATATGCGTTCCAGCAAGATCCATTGCACAGCTCCCCTAGACAAGCAAGGCACCTGCAGTATATCGGGCAGTTCACCACCGATATTCGCCATATTTCGGGAAAAGACAACACTGTCGCTAACGCCTTATCAAGGGTAGAAGTAATCCAAGCCGCGGTGAACCTAGAAAACCTGGCTAAAGCGCAAGAAGAGGATACCGAGATTCTCGAATTGTTAAACGGGAACTCTTCACTCAAGCTCCAGAAGGTACGAATTCCCGGAACAGACGCTGTCCTGTATTATGACGTCTCAACGCCGATTGCACGTCCGTTTGTCACGAAGCAGTACAGAAAGCAAATATTTCAGTCTCTTCATAGTCTATTGCACCCAGGGATCAGAGCTACAGCAAAGCTGGTGGCGGAGCGATACGTCTGGCAAAAGATTAAGACAGATGGACAATGGATGTCATCAATGGACAAAGGCGTGCATCAACTGCCAGAAGGCAAAGATTTCGAGGCATAACCATGCACCTCTTGGAAATTTCATTGGCCCAACAAAACGATTTGAACATATTCACATGGACTTGGTAGGACCACTACCTCTTTCAAAAGGCTACAGATACTGCCTCACAATAATCGATCGTTTTTCAAGGTGGCCGGAGGCTATTCCGATAGCAGACATTATTGCAGAGACAACAGCGCAGAATTTGTTCACACACTGGATCGCAAGGTTCGGCACACCACTTCGGATAACAACTGATCAGGGGAGACAATTTGAAGCCGACCTGTTCCGACAACTGACAAAGTTAACGGGAACGACGCATATCCATACGACAGCTTATCATCCTGCAGCTAATGGCATGGTCGAACGCTTGCATCGCCAAATGAAGACGGCTATCAAATGCCACGCAACAGAGGCATGGACCGAAGTTTTGCCCGTAATTATGTTAGGAATCAGAACGGCTTTCAAAGAAGATCTCCAGGCAACACCAGCCGAACTAGTGTATGGAGAAACACTAAGACTCCCTGGCGAGTTTCTGCAAGAATCTAGTGAGGCAAACAGCGATTCTAACGACTTCCTGCTAAGGTTAAGAAAAGCGATGCAGGACTTACGACCACAGCCATGCAAGAGACATGGAACGCCGGCTACCTTGGAGTATAAGGATCTTAAGAGTTCCACGCACGTGTTCCTCAGACACGATGCACCAACGAGGGCCTTGCAACCAACTTACGACGGTCCATACCAAGTCCTCGATCGTTCGGACAAAGTCTATAAGTTACGGATTAACGGAAAAACCGTCCACGTAACTGTAGATCGACTCAAACTGGCTTACATGCTAGCAGATGAAGAGTTAACACCAACACCAAAGCAGCCTGAAAAGCAGAAAGACCCAGCACCTACGAAAACAAAGACAAGGAGTGGCAGAGTGTCACGCAAAACTGTACGTTTCCAGTCACCGGATTAAGAGACAACGAAGGGGGTAATGTGGCGGCCTACGGCAACCACAAATTACGGTAGCGCAATATTCACGAAATATTAGCGCGTCTCGCAAGCGCTCGCACGTCCGCGCGTAGTACGGAAGGCGCCGCTAGTCGGCGCAAGGCGCTCGGGCCAACCTGGAAGTGGAAAGCAGTCCAGCGCGCATATAGCACCTCCACGCGTAGTTGCGGGCGGCACCGCTGGCGGCACAGGACCCCCGGCCAACCTGGAAGTGGAAAGCCGTCCGGCCAGAATATAGGTCAGACCTCCTGCGGTGAAAGCACGAAGAAAGTTCTTGGCGCCAGACGCCTCACTTTCTAGCGCAAGTCGCTTTAACGTTGGACAACGACACGGCGGCAGTCGCCGCGGAACCCTTCAAGACGCCGCGGATAGAAAGCATCATCAAACTACCCACGGTGGCCGAAATCGCCCTCCAGCGAAGGACTCGCCCAACGCCGCTTCACCGGGTGACGAAAAAGAGGAAGGTGGAGGATAGCGCCCAGCAGACGAGCAACTCCCGACCATCAGGCGCTAGATCGCCGACATCCTCCGGCGCTCGTCCACCATCGTCAGGCGCCAGATCGCCGAAGTCCTCCGGCGCTCGTCCGCCATCGTCAGGCGCCAGGTCGCCGACGTCCTCCGGCGCTCGTCCGCCATCGTCAGGCGCCAGAGCGCCGAAGTCCTCCGGCGCTCGTCCGCCATCTTCAGGCGCCAGATCGCCGATGTCCTCCGGCGCTCGCCCACCATCGTCAGGCGCCCGGTCACCGTCATCTACTGGAACCTGCTCCCCGACGATCACCGGTACTTGCTCCCCGATCACAATAACTGACAGGTCGGTATCACCCATCGATGCTGATTCGCCGGTAGTCTCCGGTCTCTGGCCACCATTCAGTGGCCATTCCAAGGAAAACGCTCGCTCCGGCGCCCAGTCACCCAGTCACCCAGCAACTCCCACGCGCAGAGTAACCAACGGAGGAAGGACCGGCCAATCTCCTTGCCACGATTGGAGCGGATCTTGGCGTCCCCAACGATAGCGTGGAAACTACAACCACTGATTTCGCCCATCAAAGTCTCGCCGATAAGGGAATCCCTTAGGAGGAGAAATTGTGGAACTCAGACCAGTCCCGTCCAGTTCTCTGGTCTCAAGAGAACGGCCGACGCCTCGACCCAGACGAAGAGACGCGGGGGCAAATATAAGCCCATGTGCAAAAATAATAATAACCATTATGCGTGCAATCGCAACTTGCGCTATTGATGTAGAATTAAGAATAAATATGTTATATATGTGAAAACTAACTCATTCATTTCCCTACCTACAAGTAGGATAAATTGGGTAGTATCCTACGGCGAATCCCAAAGCGATAGATCTCTTATCCCATACCTACCCACAAATATATATATATATATATCTATTTTATTCGTAACTTGGCTTAATTACAAAGTTCCCGCACGTCACTCGCGTCGCGTATCGCGATAACGGATAATTTGGCGTGTGCGTGTCTGGAGTCGAGTGTCGGTCGCGAGACTCACTCCTCGACCTTTCGTATTTCTTTCTGCCGACTGCGTGACTTTAATTTAATAGTTTCCCGTAATTAGCGTTATTGACTGCCCGCGTAATGTTAATTAATGATGAAGACTGCCTGCCGCTCGTTAGCGCTGGGTCTTTTTATTATCTCTCCTTGGTTTCCCGGGAGAGGATCGTTTAGCGACAAGACCATGTGTTGTGTCGCTCGATTTTGGCGGCAAGATCCGGATGCAAGCTAAGGAATTCTAACAAGGAACCTTCGGCAACGCGAAAATTCAAAAAATCTGAAACTTTGCATAATTATAGAGTAGTAGTCCCTAATAACAAAACAATTTTTTGTTGGTGCTAAAAATCGGTTTCAAGGGTGAAAACAACCCCTTAGAAAAAATCGGTTTTTACATTCCAAAGCGAATATTATTGAAACAGAAAGAAATATGAAAAAATTGTTTAAACAAAAGTTTTATGGTTTCAAATATACTTTAATATAATTTGAAAATTTTTTCAAAATATCAAAGAAAAATATTGGGTGGTGAGAATATTTCGAAAAATTTAAAATCCAGATACGCTATTGTAAAGTACATTTGAAACCATAAAACTTTTGTTTAAACAATTTTTTCATATTTTTTTTTGTTTCAATAATATTCGCTTCGGAATGTAAAAACCGATTTTTTCTAAGGGGTTGTTTTCACCCCTGAGACCGATTTTTAGCACCAACAAAAAATCGTTTCGTTATTAGGGACTACTACTCTATAATTATGCAAAACCTCAGATTTTTTTGAATTTTCGCGTTGCCGAAGGTTCCTTGTAAGTAGAACTTCTTTGCTTGCATTTTCGCAATTTTCTTATTCCTTTTTATTTCGCTTTTAAGTAGGACTTCTACGTTGCATTTTCGCAACGTCCTTATTCCGCTTGCCCTGATTTCCGCGTTTTTGCAATGAAGTGATTGCGCGGTCGCTCGGGCTTCGCGCGTGGCTCGCGTTGTCAGCGCTTCGCTCGGTCAACGTTCGTAACGTGATCTGTATTCATGTTACACGTTGAGCAATGCCTTACCGTATAAAATAATATATCTCTAAAATAATATATATCTAGTAATTCGTGTATAGCCTTTTCGGGCGAGAAGCCTTCACTTGCGCACAGTACAATTGGACACGTTGCAATTGCACACTGTCATATTAGACACATAAAGTTGCGCACCGTTCGATTGGACACATTTCAATTGCGCACAATTTGTTTGGACACATTTCATTTGCGCACCGTTCAATTGGACACGTTGTTTTTGGACACAACACATATTTTTGTATAATTTGGAATACATACACACGCATGTATGCATGTATAATTTTGAAATTTTTTGACATTTATTATTAACTTTATTTGGTAAATAAACGTTTGTTACAGTTCGTTTACACACAGTTCGTTTACACACAGTTCGTTTGCACACAGTTCTTTTGCGCACATTTCTTTTGCGCACATTTCTTTTGCGCACGTTTCTTTTGCGCACATTTCTTTTGCGTACAATTCGTTTACACACTTTCCCATCCACACAACAATTATAGGGATCTCGTTTCGCGTTGTAAAGTATATGCGTGGACACAGTGGGTTCCGCCCCCCCCCCTACGGGGGGGCTCCACTTCCGGAAGATATAACCTAACCCAAACCTATTTCTGATTTAAAACTAAAATTTATGTGCGCGAAAGAAGTGTGCGCAAAAGAAATGTGCGCAAAAGAACTGTGCGCAAAAAAACTGTGTGCAAAGGAAATGTGTGTAAACGAACTGTAACAAACGTTTATTTACCAAATAAGGTTAATAATAAATATCAAAAAATTTCAAAATTATACATGCGTGTGTATGTATTCCAAATTATTTATTTTTTAGAGAGAAAAGCTTTATTTTTTAAAGATTATTAAAAATAATATATTTTTTGAAATGACACATACAATCACACAATATGCATATTTTATTTTTGTAGCAAGATATTTTGCAAAATAATAATACGTTTTCTTTTGCAGGCGACAATTACTGAAGCTAGCACAGGCTCCAGAGATAAGTGACTCCAAAAGCACAACGCTTACTAAGGGTACTAGCAACGAATCCATTACTTGTTATAAATCAGTGGGTTTAATACACAATAAGATGGATTCGGAAAATAGTACCCAAGTAATGCAGTGCCTGGAGCCAACGTCAAATAAAGGTATGTTTGATGGGAATGTTGACAATTGCGATGATAACAATAATCTTGTTATCGATAATAAAGCCCTTCTAGACGCTTCTTATATTCAAGAAAGTTTGTCTGAAGGCCGTCGCATTGTTGACATTTCTTTTCTGTGGAATGAAATGCACAGAACCTTTGATAATCATATGCAAGGAATAGAGTGCCAATTTAAAGATTGGAAACTCATAAATTCTCATCGCCATGGGTTAATGACTCAGTTGTTCTTCAAATGCCAAATGTGCAAATATGAAGCCAACATCTGGTCAGAACCCACAGAGTCGGAAACAATGGACACTAATACGATTGCTGTAACAGGAACTGTTACAATGGGAATTGGTTATGCCCAGCTCGAAGAGTTGTGTGCAGCCATAAATGTTCCTTGCATGTCCGAGCCAACCTATATCAAATATAGGGAAAATTTAGTCGATGACTTTAAAAAACAGCCATGGCAGAGATGAAAATGGCTGTCGAAGTTGAAAAGCAACTCGCTCTCGAGAGAAACGAAGTTATAAACGGTATTCCGTACATAACAGTCGTAGCGGATGGTAGTTGGATGAAGAGATTGTATGGCAATGTCTACGACTCTCTTTCCGGTATTGGAGCCATAATTGGTTACCGCACCGGAAAGATTCTCTTCGTCGGTATCCGCAATAAATTTTGCACGCTATGTGATGTAGCAAAGCAGAAAGGTATCGAACCAAGAGCTCACAAATGCTACAAAAATTTTGATCGCAATGCAATCTCTACAAGCATGGAGAGCGATGCCATCGCAGAAGGTTTTAAATGTAATCTCAAAATGCATGGACTGATATATAAAACAGTTGTTGCCAATGGTGACAGTAGCGTATATCAGGCCATTGTTGATAACAAACCATACCGTGAACATATGGTGACAATCAAAAAAATTGAATGCACCAATCATTTGCTTCGCAACTTGCTGCAAAAGCTGAAAGGTGCGGCAGAGATGACTCAGCCAAAAATGTGTAAACAGCGTGGCTTTGTACAGGTGCGAATTGTTGTAAAAAGCAACATTTTAAAAATACGAAAAGAGGTAATAGAGTCAGCCGCTCGACAAAGAAAAGAAAGGCAACCTCTACATTGTCTGGCTATGGAATTGCAAAAAGATATTTTGAATATTCCTAGTCATATTTTTGGCGAACATAAGCGATGTGAAGCACGCGGTATATGCAAAGAGAATTGCAATGAGATAAAGAAAAATTATATACCGTTTCTAAAATTACATGGTTTCTATCCAAAAATAGAGACTGCTGTCATGTATCTCAGCGCTTACTCCGAGAGCTTATTGTTAAATTTAACAAATAACCCTGCAGAATCATTCAATGCGATAATCTGCAAAGAAATTGGCAGAAAACGTATTAATTTTGGTAAACGAGGTTCTTACGATGCTAGAATTGCAGAAGCAGTTGTTCAATATAATACGCAACAAGTACTTACACAATTACATCAAAGCATGTGTAAGACTGTTCCGCCTATTGTCGAGAATCTGGAAAAGCGACGAAAATAAAAGTTGCAAAAACCAGAGAAGCTCGAGAACCGCAGGGAAGGCAAAGAAAATTCAAACGAGAATCAGCAACAGATCGTTATTACGGTCCGCAGTCGCAAAGCCCGGATCACCCATCCGATATATTCGAGCAACTGCGACTAAGACATACAGAAAAGTTGTTCGAAAATGGAAAAAATTGGCAAACAATTGAATTCGAGACCAGAAATCAATATAAGTCCGAATTATGGTTATCATTGAGACGTGAAATGTTGACAGCATCCAATTTTGGAACTGAATGTCGCATGAGACCGACAACGTCTTGCGCATCGACTGTAAAAAACATTTTATATTCTCCGTCTATTAATACCGAAACCATGAAATATGGTCGCGATAAGGAAGATGTAGCGAGGAAAAAATTGGCCATGAAATTAAATAAAGAAATAAAACCTTGCGGATTGTTCATTGATAATGAAAATCCATTCTTGGATGCTTCCCCTGATCGACTTATTGAAGAAAATGGTCTTGTGGAAATTAAATGTCCTCTGTCGGCTGAGCATTTGACAGCAGAAGAAGCCATAAAGATATTGCCTTTTTTAAAAGGTATCTTTGATAAAAAAGATCCACATAAAATGAATCGGAATCACCGATATTCTTATCAAGTTCAAGGCCAATTGAACATAACAGAGCGAGAATATTGAATTTTTGCTGTTTGAACGCCAAAAAGCATAAAAATATTGCACATTAGTACAGACAATGAGTTCTGGAAAAATGAAATGCTGCCTTTTCTAACACGTTTCTACTACGGATGCATGCTTCCAGAAATAGTGGATAGTCGGCATAATAGGGATATGCCAATCAGAGATCCGTTATACAGGGTGAGTTTTTTAACTTGAAACTGTAAAATATCTCGGAAAGTAAGCTTTATCGAAAAAAATGTTTCAAACAAAAGTTGTAGGGTTCGGAGGGGGCCACATGATAAAAATATGGATTTGACCTTGAGTGACCTTTTCAAGGTGAGATCAATGTGATCGACGTTTTCTTAAATGGAACCCCCCTTTTTTTATTACATATTCTTGTAGCTTATCTCGAGAGATTTTCAAAACACTATAATAAAGTATTTTTTCATTAAGTACTTTTTGAGTTATTTTATATCTTAATCTAACATATTTTGATATAAAAAATAAAATATCTCGTAAAATATTTAGTTTTCGATAATCTTAC